>JAQGBD010000565.1:0-27575 GCA_034698165.1 Punctoribates punctum | reverse complement strand
ATATAAGTAGGTTTTAAGAGGAGTTAAGTTTAAAAAGTTTAATAAAAGTTTTGTTTCAAAATCAAGCCCTACAATATGTAATGTATTTCTGAGACCTATAGGGGATAAGGACCTTGCTCATCACTGTCTTTGGCTCTTATTTGTACACTTTTTGCCCTAAAGTCTACATCTTTGGTGTGAGTCCGGTCTGAGACCAGAGCTGTCTTTTATATTGATTCTCGAGAATTGATTCCCGTCTTTGTTGACAATAATAAGAAGTTTTTGTAATAACAGAAAAATTCTCTTCTCTTTCGTCCAGACTTTCAGAGCTCTGAAAGACTAAAAATGTGATAAAAATTGGTTTTTGAGTGAAACGACTAATTCACTGATAAGTAACACAAACACCGACTCACTAGAGATGAGAGTGAAATAAATTCCTGACTTTTCTCACTGAAGAATCAGTAATAGCCAAGAGTATACACAAAACTCTCCCTAATATTCCATCTAAAGTAGGCCCTCCCACTAGAATTTGGTCTAAAAACATGCCTTTTTAATCTGTCCCTTTTCCCTTCTAAACGTAAAATTCGTTTAACATTACGTAATGTCTATATAAAGATACAAGGTCTTTAAATGTTTCAAATAAAATACTTTCCATTTCGAGCTACTCCCACCTGAGGCTGATTACCTTGGTGATTACTGGAGAAGAATAAATCAATTCTGTGTCTTCTATTTTGTTGGCAACAAAAGAAATAAAAATTTGGACTAACTTTTAAAAAACAAGTAATTCTTTCCTCTGTTTCGTACAGTTGTTTGAAATCCCAACAGATCTTTGAGTTTCTCTTTTTTTTCGTATTAAAACTTTTTTCCTCTTATTTTACTTCTCTTTTAATCCGAATTTGGTTTCCATTCCCTCTCTATTTGTTGACTTAATTCAAGTGGAAAATCATTTTCTAGTCTTTTATTTTGTGATTAATTTTGAATTTAGCTCAGAATAAGTGGGTTTCCCACAGTTTTATACTAAAAGAGTCACTTATTTACAGAATATTCTATTTTTGGAATTGTTTTTCACTCAAATTCACGGAATTTATTCAATAAAATGGGACAGAATTCATACTAAATATTTAATTAAAATCCATCTGATTTTCCCAATTAAACTCGATAAAAATTACCAAGCACCCATTATTTCGCAAAGTGATCAATCATAAAATCATGAATTGCCTGTCATCATTTAAATTTGAAGGAGGGTAAATCAAAATTTTATTCCATATCGGAAGTAACCCAACACTTACTGTCAGTATTGTGAGTGTCATTGCGTTAGACATCTAATGATAGTCTTATCTAAAACTCCTTAAAACTGAAGTCGAGTCTAATAAAAGAGTGAGTTTTCGTTGGGAAAACTCAATTACCAGACAATGGGTTAGCCCTCGATCTGGACTTTGGTATGGAATGGGAGTATATATTCTACTCGGAGTCACAAATCACTATTGGATCTAATAATTGGGGTTTTGTTGGCATAAATCGCTGTTAACTTCAGTTATTAATCATTAAAATTGATATTAAAATCATAAACTCATCAAAGAAAAGGTTTTAGCCATGAGTGCTGATGCTCAAGCTCCTTTTTAATATCCTTATAGAGGCAACAATGAATATTTGATTGAGATTATACATAAATTTTTAAAAATAACCTAGTGAAAAATATCTTGGTGAATAATAGAATTCACTTCCACTTCAATTAGATTGCGTTGGATTAGGTGACTGATCTTGGTTATTTTCGAGCCATTATTCTATTGATCGCCTGAAATATTTAGTGAATTCTTCCTGAGATTTATGGCAAAACATTAACCCCTAGCCAAGAATTGCGAAAATTCTGATAATTTGTTATACTTTTGGATATAAAACTGAATTTTTCATATCATTGAAGAATATTCTCAAAGAATATTCTGTCGAAAACCTGATAAAAACCAAGTGATTAATAGTGTAATGAATTTATTGGACATTTTTTTCCAAAGTTTAATCCACTAATGAAAGGTAAATATTTTTTTTATCCCAAAGCGAATGAAATTAGCTTGATCAATCCCCAACGTGTGACATACATTGAAGAACAAGAACATTTTATAGGAGAGCACAGAATTATTTATAAAACTCTTGAATTAAGGATTGTTATCAACAAAAACAGTTAGTTTCCTATTGGATGACATCTAAAACACACACAGAATAAGAGTAAACAGAAGTGGAGTAAAAAATTCTGGTCTTATGTCTAAAGCTATGCAAAACGATTCTTGGAAAGTAAGCTAAAAAAGGAGAACACTTTCCTTATTCATTAGAGTCAACTGAGAGGACTGAGAGGACAGCCTCAAAAATATTTTTTTACTGAGATGCTCAAGCTAGTGTAGAAGGTAATTCAAATCAATTATCACCTGGTTGAATGCATAGCATTGAAATTACATGGGTTAGAAGGAAGAGTACCTAGATTGTCTCGAGAAAAAATTATACTTTCGATAGATTACAAAGGAGTTTATTTGGAAGTTGAGTACCTTGTTCATCACTGGGATAAAAAAGTTTGAGTGAGTGTTGACTTAAACAATAAAACGATACAAAACTAAACACAAGTCTTTTCAATTGAAAATAACATATTGTTTGAGAGGAGTATTGCTTTGAATTGCATTTTCTGTCGGATCCCAAACACTGAGCCCTAAATTGAAAAATAAATGGACGCCGAAAAACAAGATAAAAGTTCTCCTCAATAAGAGATGACGAATATATATATAATTGTATGCAATTTTCATCGCCTATCCCCTCCCTTTCCCTTCAATTTTACTCAAATTCAATTTGATTTTAAGAAGTATTTGAAAACTCGAAGAATAAATACATTGAAAGCAAATGCAATGAATATATAACTTAATAAGAATTCACTAAAAAAGTCGTCTTTTTGTTTGTCGAGTAAAACCTTTTCTTAAATTTTGCGATAAATTCTTAAGTCTTTTCTTCAGTCTTAGTCTTAGGGAAAGGATTTATGTTTTGAGGCAAGAATTTTGAGTTAAATTTTAAGAATATTCTTAGACTTCTCTTAAACCAAATGTTTTCTGAAGAAACCGAGAGGAGAGGGATGTGGGGAGAGAGAGAGAGAGAGAGAGAGATATCGCCAATTCTCGTGTTTGTCTCCCTTTCCGAGTGGAGGGGAATGGGTTCGTGTGTCGCGAGTCTTACAAATTGAATTTCGAGTACACTTTCCTTTCGATTGTTTTTTATTTGAAATATTGTTTTGTTTTCAATACACATATAAAGAGATAAAGAAAAATAAAATTCAAATACAAATACACTGAAAATCAATAGTTTGTTAGACCGAAACAAAAGACATAATATTTATCTTTAGTTTAAAATATATATAAAAATAATAATACAAATATTTTCGTTTTGTATGTAATCACAAGAAAATAGTTCCTTACTTATAGTTTTCATCTATTTTCTCCTTCTTTTGTTATTTTGTTTAAAAGCAATTTAATAGAAAAATATTGTGGAATAAAATCAAATAAAAAGCATTTTATTATATTTGACTCAATTATTATATATATTTTGGTTTTGTTTTTTAAATTTGTTTTCTTTTTTTTTGTGTAAAAATTGACGAAAACCCGGTTTTCGGTAATTGAATGAAAACATTCAAAAATATCAGTAATAATAATAACAATAATAATAAAGTCATTTAGGGAGTCATTACTTAACAAGATTCAAAAGAATTGAGTTTTGAATTATGGCCTCATTTCTGACAAAAGGACAGAAAATAGTTTCAATGAAATTAAAAATAATAACAAAAGTTATGCCAAAAATTGTGTGACTTTATTGTCAAACACTGTAATCGTAATCAGTTTTGATGTAAAACAGAGAACGTGTCATAAAATTTCTTAATTGGATTAAAATTTTGCTCATTTTTATTCAATTATTAGTTCCAGGGATCAAATTGCGAGCGCCGAACCCACGCGAAGAGCACAGCAGTAAGTGATCTAGATCGTTAACTCATCTAATTTGATGTTGCTAGCTAAACTAATTTGTGTTTGAATAGTTAAATTATCCATTTATTTATTTATCACCAGCTTTCTGCCAAGGGCATTCTTAATTTTATCCTTGAAACAATTAGCTAGGGCATGTTATTTGGACCTTAATTGACTAGTTAGCAATCTTGCAAGTTTAAATTGGAAAGTTCTTAATGCAATTGCCGTTTCTCTGTCAGTATTTCCTGACTTCAAAGCCATGTCTGGGGGCAGAGCAGAGTTAGCCTGCAATGTGAGCCTTCCCACCGACGAAGACGCCATTACACTAATACTGTGGTACAGAGCGGACACCTCTGGTGTTCCCATTTATACAGTGGACGCTCGGACCGGGCCTTTAGAACAGGCAAAGCACACACCGATGCTGAGCGTCTTCGCTAACAAAAGGGCTCAGTTCGACCTTTCCGTCCGACCGGCAGTACTCAGAATAGAGCCGGTCTTCGACAACGACGGTATGGAATACCGGTGTCGCGTTGACTACCGTTGGGGTCGGACTATGAGTACTTTTATCACACTTATCGTAATAGGTATTTATCAAGATCATTTAGGTCTATATTCAAAGAATTTTGTGTCCGATCAGTGCCTCCGAGAAACGTCATAATCAAAAACGAAAAAAATCAAATCCAAAACGGACTGATCGGTCCCTACAACGAGGGAATGGATGTCCGACTGGTCTGCATTGCAGAAGGAGGTAAGCCTTTGATTACAGAAACTGATCTTGCACGAAAAAATAAATGACAAATTCAATGACAATATGGACTTAATTGCCATAAATACCAAAAGGAAAGCCGACTCCATATGTGCACTGGTATAGAGATAATGAGCTGATTGATGAGACCTACAGTCTGGGCACCGCCAATAATACAGTGCACAACGATTTGCTCATCAATAAACTGTCCAGGGCTATGTTCAATAGTGCGCTCTCGTGTACGGCCAGCAATAATCTGACCAAAGCTATTACTGTTAGGGTCGGCCTCGATATCAACTGTCAGTATATTAGTTATACTTTTAATCCGATTCTGAGAATAGTTATTATTTTTATCTTTTGTTTTCAATATTCAGTGAAACCAATTGATGTGGAAATAGTGAACGCCAGGCATACCCTCACCGTTGGCCGGGAAGTGGAGCTCACCTGCGAGTCCAGAGGCAGTCGACCGCCGGCACAGTTAACCTGGTATAAAGACAATCAGGAATTAAGCCATTCCAGGTATGGGTAGAAAAACAGAATATTCTTTTGTTTCAAAGGATTTGTTAACCTTTCCTCTGAACTACGGCTGAAAAAGCAGCCAAACCTACTTCAAACTCTAATTAAAAGGTTATTACAGGTGTCAGTGCGATAAAATTTCAGGAATGCCTCACAAATATCACTCGCAATAAATGGAACCAAAAAATTTCCAAATTGAATTGACCAATTAACTTTTATTCGAAAATAACAAATTATTCAGCCGCTTTTCATAAAATGCAGTGTTTATTTTGTCCGAACAATTAAGTGCTTCCCCTTATGCTGTACAGCAATGCATAAAATAGGGTTTTTTTCAGTGATGAGTGAATGCATTGCAAAATAGCCTCGAATATGAAATAGTGTTTGAGTGAAATGTGGCTGGATTATTTGCTATGGAATTTAACATTGAATTTCGGGTCGGCCTTCCAGCAATGCTGGCTGAATAATTGTCCGCTCTTCATAACTCGTAAGTTTTTAGCAGTTCAGAGGAAAGGTTAATACAATAGAAAGCGGATTAAAATCAAAAACAAAGTAATCTTTGAAAGTTCTCAAACAAATCCCAGAAACAGGAAAAAAAATTAATAGGATTTTTAGCATGCTAATTGCTCGGCTCAAACAATTTTTAACATTTTAACGATTTATTCCCGAAGGGAGTCAAACAAAAGGATTTTCAAAATAATCTATTCTTAGATTTTAGATAAATTCCTCGGATTAGATGAAAGGCATATATTTAGTAAATAACCAGGTCATCCATTATTTACCAGGGTTAATATTTCAACAGAATTAAACAGGTCTTTAGAAAAACGTCTGAAGAAAGTTGTGCATGCTAAATTAAACTTAAAGCAGGTATCAGACGACTTAATATTTCATTATTCAGTTGGTTGAGCAAGGAGAATGAGTGATGATGCTTGTTAAAAATACTCCTAATTATTCTCAAGTAGTTGACATCAGTTTAAAGGGGGAGTTGCCCCAGTATCTTTGCTAAAACTAACAAGCTCATTAATCAAGTCACGTATATTTGACTGTGAACTCTGTTTTACTAAAATTCAAGCGAATTGTTTGCAAGACTAAAATGATTAATGTAGTCGTGTTTTGGCACAACACACAGGGAAAGCATTTCACACGACGGCAATATGACCACAAGCCTTCTCAAATTGAATCCCCAGGTGTCGGACGACGGCTCTTATCTGTCATGTCGTGCGGAAAATCTACGCTTAGCTAATGGTTGGCTCGAAGACGGCTGGAAACTAAACGTTCTCTGTATGTGTCGCACCATTTCATAGCCCTTTCCCTTTCGCTTATTCTGTGACCACTGATAAGCCGGCGCTTAGTTTAGCTTCGAATCCATTACCACAAGCCATGGCCAGGGAAACATTGAACGCGAATACCCTTGATAATCCTAAATCACTACTTATTATTGTTTCTCTTAATGAGTTTGTCAGCTTTTTTCGGGGATAACAAAGTACCAAGAACAAATTTCTCTAATATTTCTCGCTGTATATTTTTCTAACTAATCAATTATCTTGATTATCCTAGCACTTTGAGCAGGGATAATTATGGCCACTATTTATATCTGATTTTAGTACAGCATCTGTTCTGCTCTAGAGATGGATGTGCTCGATATGGATGTGCTCTGTCTTAGGGTTTTGTTTTTTAATCTTAAGGAAAGCGCTTCTGATTCTTAATTAGGAGATTAAGTCAACTAATTATTTGTTTTTCAAATGTTTTTACTCAAATCAAATGCTTTTTCCCTTAAGTCTAAAAGAAATGAATTTTTAAATTTTTAATCAAATTTTGAAAATACGATAAAATTCTCATTAAAATTGATGGAATACTAAGAGCAAGATCATATATCATACTAAATTTGAATTAATAATGAGCTGGGAATATTTGTTCAACATATCTTGCAAGAATTGATAGGAATGAACAAAAAAGGTGTTTCACGTTTTTTCAATGTTTTCCTGGGTATTGAATAGAATGAAAAGCCAATAAAAGATTTGAACATGGAAAAAAGAAGAACAAATGTATCTATCTCATTTTGTCTAACATAAGTAGAGCCTTAAATTAAGATAAATCAGAACCATTGCTGTAAAAGTGTAGTCACATAAGTCGATAAATTTTCATATCTAGCACAAAATACAAGCCGTGTTTATAGCCTTTACATCTCTGCACACATCCCTCCCTTTCCCTCTCCTTATGAAAAATTAGTTTCAAAAGCTTAGGAAATAAAGAATAGTTTTGAACAGAACTTCAAATGAAAAACAAAAAACTGTATTAAATGCGAGTTTTGTTTTGCGCTAAGTTTAGGCAATTATAGCGTTATTTGAAAATTAAGTTAACTTTAATTTTTGAGTGACTTTTATATTAAAACTTTTACTCAAAATATCTCTCATTTCTCTCTTCCTTTCGCTGACAACGAAAATCAATATTTGCGCTGAAGATGTGCCGAATGTGAGACTTCTATACAGAGGACAGACCATCGATACATTCACTGTCAATGAAGGCGATGAGATAGTTATCGAGTGCTCAGTCAGAGCCAATCCATTAGCAAAAGTTGTTCTCTTCTTACACGACGGCATCCAATTAGTCAGTGATTCCCAATCAGGTATTCCCATACAAATAGCCACCGCCGCCACAGACCATGAGCTCTGTAGAATGAGACAACGCTTAGTGGCTTCCCCTTTGAATTCTTGGTCGTAATCATTTGTGTTTATGGGCACAGGTATTATCGCCAATAACTCATCGCTGGTGATTACGAGCGCTAAAGCCATACACAGAGGAAGCTATCAGTGTTTGGCTATTAATTCTCAGGGAAAGGGTATGAGTCAGGAAATCAGAGTTAACATTCAGTGTGAGTACAGACACACCACTCGACTGCCCGACTCCGCCGCACGGAATAACATTAAATAATTGAATTATTGCCACAGATTCGCCAATTTGTAAGAACCTGACCACTACTGTGAGACTGGAATCCCTGGCCAAAGACCTTAAGCTGTTGTGCGAAGTGGACGCTCAGCCCAATCAGGTCCAGTTCAAGTGGACCTCCAATTCGAGCGCACACAACATGAATGACTTCACAATCGATGGACTGACCAGTACTCTGACACTGAGGCCAACTGTCAAACAGGAGACGCAAGTGATTCAGTGCGGCGCCAGTAATGTTGTCGGACACAACCGACTGCCCTGTCTTTTCATTTTCATCCCTCCCACTGCCCCCAAACCGGTGACCGACTGTCAGGTGTTGAACAAGACTACCACAGATCTGATGATAGAGTGTACGCCCGGGGCTGACGTCGGTTTAGCTCAGAGTTTTAATTTACAAATTTTTAATAACATTAATAACGAACTAATACTCAATGAAACGAACGAAGAGAAGCCGGTCTTCACTGTCACGGGTCTGACCTCTCAGACCACATACACAGCACTGGTGTTTGCGGTCAACGATTTGGGCAGAAGTCAGTCAATTGGCCTAAAACTACAAACACTGAAACTACTGAACACAAAACTGAGTAAATTATCACTGCATTGGTCTGACAATTAGCGAGGCATTAATATCCATTGACTTTTAACATCCAGTTCTGGACAGTCCACAGCCAGATGTCTATGATTTATGGCGAGCCATTATAGGCGGCCTACTCTTGGTATTAATACTGGTATCGATTATCATAACAATAATCTGTAAGATTCGGGTTCGCGACCGACAAAAGGAGCGCAAAGACGAGGAACAGCTCAACGCCGAGAGCAGTGAGAGCCTGAAAAACAAGTTTATAGACAATCAAAAGTAAATTTGAAGAATAAAAACACATATTCTTTCTGTTTATTACTTATTCATAAAAACATGTTTTTATTACTAACAGTCTATCGATATTTCTGGTGCCGAACAGCGCTCAGAATAGGATTCAAGTCATGGATAACAACAGTAATGAGAGAGACATAAGAAATCCTGATTTGATTCCCGAAATATATGGTAATCACAATACGAGACAAACTCTGATTTGAATTTATTGATCTCAAAATTTTTATTCTGTTTTTATTCTGTGTTTTTCAACCCCGGAATTACTCATTAAAATAAATTAGGTTTTGAAGCCGAGTCGAGTGGCGAGTCCTCCCTAACCCCCACATCAATGATAGCCAACAGTAAACCAAATGGCGATATAAACAACAAATTTATGGTTAATTTGAATCATAAGAACTCGAATCACGTTTTGATAACAAATCAAAACAAATTAAAATCTATTGTCTCCGCAAACAGTATACAAATTCATGCGGTAAATGACATTTCTTCAATATTTTACCATTAAAACTAGCATGATTAATAATTGAATTTCTCAATTTAAAGGCTGAATCATTCGAAACATTCCAAACAGATTGCAATCAAACAGTTTTGGACGAAACCAAAGTATGAAAATTCAAATCTAATAATTCATTGCTTTTGATAAGACATTTGTTACACAAGTTTTTTGGGGAAAAAATTTCAAAATTCATATAAAATATGTTTTTGTCATTAAATGTCAGAAAAGATTTTTTTCTGCTCAATATTCTGCATATCTATACATAAAAGTCCTTAATTATTATATATATTCTATAAATTATATGAAATTAATGTCTTATTTTGCTTTTTTCATAGATTCAAACAAATAATACTAAGCATACGATTAATGAATATCCGCTGACGACTGCTGTTTAACATTACGTCTATTTAATTATAATTAATAATTATGGATATCAGACACACATTTGCTTTAATACATTTGATATTCAGTGCCTTTTGATTAATAAAACTTTTGCTAATAATTAATAAGATTTATATTTTGTAACGAAATATATTAATAATAAGTATTTGTATTTGAATTTTACTCATTTGTAAAATACATTTATTTTGTTATTTATTGTATTTAAGAAGTTTTGTTGATTTAATGAAATATATTTCCGAAACAAATAAAATAAATGATTTGAAAGTTAATTGTTTTTGGGAATTCCTTAGTAGGAGAGGGAGGAAAGGGTGAACAGAGAAAGGGTTTCACTTAAATCGTGTGTAAAAATGAGTGAAATTAAAACCAAAATCTATAGAAATGAGTGCTTTTCCTAAATTACATTCGTTTTAATCTATGAGGAAATGGATTTAAAATTGAATTTAATTTTCATTCAAATAAGTATTTTTCGTCAAAACTGATATCAATTCCTCATAAAATAATTATAATCAAGTTCATTTGAATCAAAAACACACTGGTTTTGACGTTGAACTTGGATATCCTGTTAAAAATTTCCTCTATTGACGCAAAAATCACATTCAATAAAATTATTTTATTGATCAAAAACAGTTTAAAATTCAAGTAATGATAAGAAATTAAAAATGAATTTTAAACCCAAATATTTATAAATAATTTCATATATTCTGTGAGAAAAAGCTATTTATCGGAAGAAAATTCAAATATCTTTTCTCCCAGTAATCGATTTAATGATATAATCAGCGAAAAGCCACAGGAATTCATATCTGACATCAAAAGTTGTTAAACCCATTTACATATCCGATGGTCTATTCTGTGCTATTCTGTGAACAAAGTTTAATGTATTCACGGCTTTAATGCGCTGAATAAGTGAATGAATCAATGATTGCATTCATTGTTAATTCAATGCCTTATTCTTCTCACATGAATGCCTTTCGCCCTAACCATTAATGAAAAGGCACAGCCATCTTATGCCGGGCCCACCAGATTACACATAATATCATAATTAGATCAGAAGAAATTAATACTCATTTGAGTCAATCCTAGCGTACAATAGGCTCTGATTATTCAAAACCAGAGGCTTAGGCGTCCGGACGTATAGAATATACTCCAGGAATATATTCTAGACTTTTATTATTCAAATTTTTATTGAATTTCTCCTCATTTAGTCTTCAGATAAGAGGCGGTTATATCTGATAAACACGTTATGCCACAGATTTTCACAAATCTAATTATTCTTAATTTATCCAGAAATGAATAAGATGAAAGCTCTTCAACTTCACTCCTGATCATTTATCTCCGGGTAATTGATGGAAAAACAGCCCATATTTCTAATTTGAAATCACCCACCTCATATATTAGCCTTCGATTCCAAGTTTGATGTCTTTGTTAAGTTTATATTTGTTATCAAAATTATATTTAAAATTAAAAATTGTTATCAAATCTGAAATGAAATCTATTTTTTTCAAAGATTATAAATCAAATGTTTTTCTTGTTTTTGAGTCTAATTTGAGTTTATTTTTCAATAACAGAATGTCATTGAATTCTGGGAATAATTAACTTTTAAAATGTGTTAATTGATCTGATATTTGTTTTTTCTATTGCATTAAAATCACTTTGTAAAAACATTATTTAAAGAGCAGCTCGATAAATGAGCAATAGACTAGCTAGATTAATTTTAATCACTTACTTGAAGCTGTTTTCGTCTTGTCCGAACCTGGTATCTGGTACAGTTGTATAAAATTCTCTTCAAAAACTTACCCTTCACCAAAATTGAGACAAACTCTGGTCGGAAGTGTTGTGTGTTTTAAAGGCATAACTTATCAAAGCGTTTATGAAAAACATGTGATTTGTTTACAAAACAAAGTCTAATAAATGTTTTCAAATAAGACGTAAACATAATTTCAAATAATTTATTTCATTTATTTTTAATTATATTATTTGATTATCTATTGAGAGGAAAGTTTTATCCTTGAGTAAGCTATTTGTTTGCTTGTTTATCTTCGATTCCCAGTATTTTCCTTTCAATTTGGGTCAATTCTTTTGATAGATTCTGCATGTTTATTGTCAATTACCAGCAATCAATTAGAGATCATTTGTAAGGAATACTTCTCTAAAAGATTAAGTTATGAGAAGAATGTTGTAATTGAAGTAATTATTATAATCGAGTGAAATATTAGCCGAAACTAATCAGAAATGCTTTTATCGATATTTGATACCAAGAACAGAATAATTGATAAAATTATTTATTGTAAAAATGAATAATAAATTCAAAGTAATTCTTTTAATAACAATAAAATATTTGCATATCTTTGAAAAGGACTACAAAATAATAAGAATAATTAAACTTGCTAAAATATCTCTTTATTAAGCCTGCACTTAGCCCAGCAACAATTCCAAAGAATTCAAAGTACAGCTGTTCAAGTTACAAGGTATTTTCCTATCAGTCAAATTCTAGTACTTGATTACAGTATTCCAGTAAGTACTTGATTAAAGTTCAAAACTCTACACGAATAGAAATGAACATGCAACTTATCAATACCCTGATCATCACTCATGAGGACTGAGATAAAATTCATGCCTTAAATAGCTGTTTGACTTTATCTATGGTTTTATATAATTCAGTGATAATAACGTCTTTCATAACATAACCGAAGAATCATTTATTATGTCTCTAATGAACAATGAATTCAATTAATCACTGAAATAGTATTCACTGATAAACACAAAAAAGTGATTTTCAAAAACGATTTTATAGTTTTATAGTATTCGAGATAAAACAGTTCTACTCTTTTTGCTGTCGACCGCTCTCTCCTTTGTGCTGAGCTCTGGTTTGAAGGCTACAGCAAAACAAGAATCCCGTTAACATTGAAGCTCTGGCTAATTGTATGTCTGTCCCTTTCGATCGTTAATAACCACTATTTAAGTATCGGTTTTGAGATTCAATAGTTTTCTCTCAGTATTTGAATTACAGTTCAGTGAATACCAGTTCTGAACACAGGCTGACAGGGATTTGCGCCCTTCCTCTCTACGAATACTGTGCTGCGCGGAAAGGACTCAACAAATCAAAATTTCAGTACTCATTGATGGATGGGATGGTGTAGAGGACAGCATCACAACTGCAGCTCATCACACAATTCAAGTGCTCAGCACAACACTGGACTGACAGTCATCTAAAAACATATTTACAAAGCATTCCACTCATTATTGTTTGCATTCAAAGGTAATTATTTTATAATTTATTATCAAATACCTAATAAAAGCGCTAATATTTAAAATAACCTAGCTTCTATTTTCCTAAAAACTATTTTATTAAGTTTAACAAATTAATTGAGATTATATATGAAAGTGTGCATGGTGTTATTCATGTTTAAATTTGAATTATTCAGTGATAAATGTATTTGAATTAGAATAGCTTGTTAACTATCAATTATAACAAGGTAATTTAACACAAATTGATTATGGATAATGGAATTGCATTAAAATCATTTCATTTAGTGTTTTATTATTATATATAATAATGAACTATAGATTCTATAGAAACAATTGTATAGAATATATTGCAGGTTATTATTGATCTATTCGTCTATAAGAAAATTAGAGCCGAAAATAGTTTAATTTGATCACAAATATAATCAAAATTCAATTTCATGAAACATTAGATCCAAATACTAACTGGTTTGCCTTGAATTTTAACTTGGTAATTCAAGCCCAGGTTAAGTGAGACTAATAGAAAGGAATTAAAATAATAATATTTTTTCTGTGTTTTATCAATAATTTATAAACTATTATATATAATAATAATAATAACTTTTGATTATCCCTGGATTCAAATATAGAGAAAAATTCAATTTCATGAAACATTAGATCCCAGTAATAACTGTGGGGTTCATTCAGTACGTAATTTGATGTTTAATTTTATTCAGGCTTTCAATTCAATGAAACTTTTTTAATGATGAGCTCTTTCCTCATATTCTGTGCTGAGAAAGAAAATCATTAATTTTTGTATGATGAGCCCAATTTAACCTTGATACAATTAAAAAGTCGAACAAATTAATTCTAATTAATTAAGAAACTTAATCAGTTTCAAATAATCTTGGCTATAAATCAACAAACAAACTGAGCAAGCCAATGACAGCTCTCACAATAATATAATCAAGAATATTTAATAATTATAAACCGATTTTTTCCCCATAACTCAATTGAAAGGTGCAATTATCTCATGTATGGGTTTGACACAGAATCTGATGAACAGTTGTTTGCCTTGAAATCGGGCACAGAATAGAGTCAGTGAAGAGAAGTGAAAAATTTAAAATTCAAGTACTTATTCCATAAATCGGTTTAAATCGTGTGAATCATTAAAATCGTTTATCAGAAGTATATGTAATCGAAAGTAAAATAATCATTGATTTAATTAATCAATTTTTATGCCTCGTTTAAAATATGCCTTTTCTTCGCACAGACCTCATATACGACACAGACTTCGATTGAGAAAAACTGTAAAGTCTTGAAATTCAAGTGAAGACACATTCCGTTCATTTTTAATCGAGTAAAATGTCAGTCAATAAAGAGGTGATCGAAAGCATTCGGACCAGTTTTTTGGCCCTCGTTCAGGAGAACAGCGACAAATTCCACCCGGCTGATGTGGAAAGGGTCAAGGGGAATGACTGGTGGATAGAGAGATTTGTCCTGGTCACTAAGAACGAAGACTCAGCCCTCAGCGCACTCGTCAAAGCCATGGAGTGGCGAAAGAGCTTTGGGGTGAATGACATCACTTCTGATGACTACTTCCCCGAAGAGATCTACAAAATAGGTATAAATTGTGCACAAAATAAATTATCCTAGCTAACCTAACTATTCAATTATATTTATTCGAATAAACCTCTAATCAAATTATAACCAAGAACAATTTTTTATGCAATTGCAGGGCTGTACCATACAAGTTTCAAGGACAAAGAGGGCCGACCTATTGTATGGGGACGACTCGGGCGGTATCACAAGTCAGAGTTGTCTCCTCTGGTGAAGAAATACCTGGTTTATTTGTTTGAGAAACTGGACCGACAGACCTCACATCAGGGATGGGCTATGATTAGTGACTCTACCGGTTCGGGTCTGTCCAATATAGACATGGACTTCAGTAACTTCATGACCGAGGTGCTCCAAAGCTATTACCCGCGCGGAACAAAATACATCGCAGTTGTGGACTTACCCTGGATTCTGAACGCAACGGCAAAAGTCATTATGTCTTTTATGAACGAAGAGCTGAGGAGTTCCATCAAATTCCTCAAAGCGGCAGAACTGCCACAATATTTGGACCCGGAGTACATCCCGGTCCACCTGAAGGGCAGCCATGACAAGGACATGTGCTTCGTTCCGGACGGCGTCAAGTCATTGGAAGAGTTGACTCACACACTGTTCAGCGCCGACCAGATTAAGAAAATTAGGTCCGCTTTTAAGGCAGAGTTGAAGTGATTCTTAAGAATCGGAATATTTTTTTTTTGCTGAAAGAATTCAAAGAACTGATTGTCTGAACGAAATGTTATACCAATTGATTGTGATTTTAATCGTGTCTTATATTAAATAAACGACTGATTAATGTTACGAATTATACATCTATTGGACTAAAATCTTATATAAATATTATATAAATATTTATTTGTCTATTGATATAAATATTGTGAAGTAATGGCAATCATTATATTTGTTAATAAATTTTGATTAAATTTTTGTAAAATTTCAAATATTCCTGAAATTTAATAAAAATGAAATTATTTGTTGAGAAAAATGCCTAGTTCATTTTCAAAATAGCAAAGGTCATATTAGAATATAAACTAGAACTTTAAATCATTTGAATATAGAAATTTGATAAGCTAGATCAAATATTGAAATACTAGTTGTAAAGCAATTAATATCAGGCAATGAATTCAATCATTAATTCCATATTTGATTGAATTTTACTTTCATAGCACAGGCTGTGCTGCACAGCCCTATCGCTCAGGAAATTGAAGTGAAGACTGTCATCAGACAGATCTTCATTCAAAATGTCTGTCAATGAAGATGTGATCCAACGAATTCGTACTGAGTTTTTGTCCTTGGCAACTACAAGCGGTGATAAATTTCATCCAGCTGACGTGGCAAAGGTCAAAGAGAATGACTGGTCAATAGAGAGATTCGTCTTGGTCAATAGGGATGAGGGATCAGCTCTTAAAGGGCTGATAAAGGCTATGGAGTGGCGGAAGACTTATGGCGTTAATGAGATGACAGACGACTACTTCCCCGAAGAAATTCACAAAATTGGTTTGATTTCTATTAAGAATTAACTTGATTATTTAAACTTGATTAATTTGTTTATTCATAGGATTATACCATGATAAATTTAAGGACAAAGAAGGCAGGCCTATAATCTGGTATACTCTCAACCGGTTCCATAAATCAGATATGACTCCTCTTTTGAGGAAATATTCGGTGTATCTGATGGAGAGAGCGGACCGACAGACCTCACATCAGGGCTGGACTTTCTTTAGCGACTGTACCGGAGCCGGTCTATCAAACGCTGATTTAGAGACAGGTAAATTCACA
The DNA here is from genome assembly GCA_034698165.1 of Punctoribates punctum. Lineage (NCBI taxonomy): Eukaryota > Metazoa > Arthropoda > Arachnida > Sarcoptiformes > Punctoribatidae > Punctoribates > Punctoribates punctum. The sequence goes on along the minus strand of JAQGBD010000565.1, from coordinate 11,025 downwards.
CTTGAGGTGCTTCAGGAGTATTACCCGCGAGGAGCCAAAAACCACCTGGTCGTGGACCTGCCCTGGGTGTTGAACGCCATCGCAAAAGTGCTAACGGCTCTCATGAACGAGGAGATGAAGAGTATGACCAAATATCCCAAAAAGTCAGAATTGACACAATATGTGGATCAGGCGACTCTACCCGTCCACTTGAACGGCTTAAATGACAAGAACCCGGTCTCGATTCCTGAAGGGGTAAAGCCGTTGGAGGGGTTGACTCACACTAAGTTCAGTGCCGAACAAATCAAGAAAATCAGATCCGCTTTTAAGACAGAGTTGAAGTGATTCCCAAAAATCAAATTAAAGTTTAATTTCAACCAATTTATTGTTAGAATTAAGGGTTTATAATGTATTTGTTCTTGTTTTGCATTAGTTGGTCTTGCTCAACTACCAAATCAATAAAATTGAATGATTTTAAAGAAATTAAAATTAATATTTCAATAAATTTCTATTGGGTAAACTTGGTGAAATAAATCTTAATTTCAAAGGTTTCCCTCTCATAGAAAGATCTCATAGAAGTGTTTCAATTATTTAAAATTTCTATAATTAGCTAGCTCAAATCTTGTAAATTTAATTTGAAGGTTATTCAATAAATTTTATGATCAAACTTGCTTGGTCAAATTAAGTAGCTGTCCCTCTCATTGAAATGATCTAATTAAACTTGGTTTCAATTATTTAAAGTTGTAATTTGATGAGCTAGCTCAAATCTAGAAATTCTAATAAAGAAATTAATTAATATCAGGCAATAAATTAGTTAAATTGATTATTATTTGACTGAATATTACTTTCATAGCACAGCCCTTATGTATCGCACAGACAGTTAATTACTCAACAAATTAAAGTTAAATTTAAAACCGCAGTGAAGTCAGTCTTCAAACGTCTCACACGAAATGTCTGCCAATAAAGAGGTAATCGAAAGAATTCGTAAAGAGTTTTTATCCTTGGCAAGCTCAGATGGCAACAAATTTCACCCTGCTGATGTGGCAAAGGTCAAGGAGAATGACTGGCCAATAGAAAGATTTGTCCTGGTCAAAAAGGATGAGAGCTCCGCTCTTAAAGCTCTGGTTAAGGCTATGGAGTGGCGAAACACTTATGGCGTTAATGAGATGACAGACGACTACTTCCCGGAAGAGATTTATAAAATTGGTTTGAATTTTAACTTGCTCAATATATTATACCATTATTATCAAATTAGACAAGTTATAATTAAACTATACTGGTACAATTATCATAGAAATCCAAGATAATTATCTCATTTCATTCATTAGTTAGATAAACTTTACAAGGTAATTAATTTGCTTATCATCAGGATTATACCATACTAACTTCAAAGATAAAGAGGGCAGGCCAGTAATTTGGACCAGGATCAGTCGCTTTCACAAATCAGATTTGGTTCCACTGTTCAAAAGGTTTGTGGTCTATTTGATTGAGAAACTGGACGGACAGACCTCACACGAGGGATGGGCTATAGTATGCGATACGACGGGCGCTGGACTGTCCAATGTGGACCTCGATTTCACCAACTTTCTAACCGAGGTAGTTCAGAACTACTACCCTCGAGGAACTAAATATAACGCAGTTGTGGACCTGCCCTGGATTTTGAACGCTGTGGCAAAAGTCATCACCTCTTTCATGAACGAAGAGATGAAAAATATGACCAAGTACATCAAAAAGGCCGAATTAACACAATATTTGGACCTGGCAACTATACCTGTTCACTTGAAGGGCTTCAATGACAAGGAGATCCTCACCATTCCTGAAGGGGTGAAGCCGTTGGAGGGGTTGACTCACACTAAGTTCAGTGCCGAACAAATCAAGAAAATCAGATCCGCTTTTAAGGCAGAGTTGAAGTGATTCCCAAAAATCAATTAAAACATTAGTTTTAATCATTCAATTGTTGATATACCGGGTTTATAGGGATTGTCATATTTATAGTTTTGTTCTTGCTAATTCATTTAAAGCGATAATAAATCAATTATTTTCCGGCTTTAATTTCAATTCTAATATTTTAAACTTACCCTGAAATTCGTCACTAATTTGATAAAGATATTGATTCTTTTGTTAATTGTTCTTGAGCACTAAGCTCTAGACTCTTACAACACTTCTTGTAAATTGAATTAACAAGGTTTTAATAAATATTCATAACTTTAAGCACTTTATAAGAGGAAAACATTCGTTTATTTCAAAAATAGAGGAAATCTTTTTTTGAAAAACATCTTTTATTGATTGAATAATTATTGAATTATTCAATCAAAATGAGCTAGCTTATTTTAATTCTGACTAATTAGTTAAATAAATTTTAATTTAACCCTTAATTTGTTGTATTTATTGGACAGACCCTGACTTCTTAGGCTTAATATCAGTTGACTTTTGGCTAAAGAAGTTGAGTGAAGTCGAGAAACACTTTTTACCACTAATTCCTCAAAAACTGCTTTTCGATGGAAACGGTGGCCAATAAAGCGACGATTGAAAGTATTCGGAGTACTTTTCTGGCCATAGCACAGGTGACCACCCGTTTCCATTCCTCGGATTTGGAAAGGGTGAAGAACGAGGACTGGACTATTGATAGGTTTGTTTTGGTCAATAGGGATGAGTCGAAGGCATTCAAGGCTCTTATCAAAGCCATGGAGTGGCGCAAAGAGTTCGGTGTCAATGAATTGACTGAAGACCACTTCCCGGAGGAGGTCTTCAAACTTGGTAATAAATTACATTGCTAATTTTATTGAAAATTGCCCATTTTAAATATGACATAATTGACCATGCTTAATTAATGAAGGTCTCTATCACACCAACTTTACTGATAAAGAGGGCCGACCCGTGTTGTGGTTTAAGTCCGCCCATTACTACAAGTCAGACCTGACTCCTTTGATCAAACAATACTTGGTGTATTTGATTGAAAAACTGGACAGGGTCAACTCTTATCAGGGATGGGCCATTATTGTGGACCCTAAAGGAGCAGGCTTATCTAATATTGATATGGACTTCAATATGTTCGTTATTGAGGTACTTCAGGAATACTATCCCCGGTCAATCAAATATTTGGCTTCAGTGGACTTACCCTGGATCCTGAACGAGACCGCGAAACTGATCATGACTTTCATGAGCGAGGAGTTGAAAAATGTGGTCAAATTCATCAAAAAAGATGAATTAACTCAATATTTGCTCCCAGAGAGTATACCTGTTCACTTAGGCGGCACCTGTGGTGAGCAACAGGTGGTCATTCCCTCGGGAGTGAAGCCGTTGGGAGAGTTCACTCACTTGAAGCTGAGTGCCAACCAAATCAAGAAAATCCGCTCCACTTTCAAAGATCAGCTGAAATGATGATATTTTTTCATATTCTCTGATCATTTAATCAATTTTATTACTAGATTATTGTTAGACGAATTTTTATCCAGGTTATATTTTTGCTTTATCCTAGAACATTTTAATCAAATACTAATTCATAACAATTATGTTAATTTGTTTATTGAAATGATTGTAATACTTATTGCAATTTGCAACTAGTATCATTAAGATTAACCTATTTTAAATAAACTATTTGTTGTTTTGCTGAACGTAAGTAAAAGTTGTAGGTTTAAAACAGACGCCATCAAGGTGGGGGGAGTCAGCTCAAAACCCTCCCTGTAATGGAAAATATTTGAGAAACCGCTCTTCTAGAGGGCCCCCTTCCAAGAGCATAAAGTTGGGTAATTTAACCGAAAAAGTGGCCACTTTTGGTTGGAAATTAATGACGAAAAAGCCCCCCCCCCTTGATCCTCTCCCTAAAATCGAAGACCTCAGTATTAAAAATAAAAAAGTTTGAACTATTTAATAGACTATTTAACATAAATTAAATGGAAAACACAAACCATAACCTGAAGTCTATAGAACTAGTTTTGTAATCTACAGTCTGTCCTCGAAATTGAAAGCTCTTGGTCTTCCATAAATCAGTTGTTTATTTCAGGTTTTGGTTATTATGGGTCAGTCTATATCGAGGAACGACTGTATTCTTTCTAAGAAAACATTTTTTTCCATTCATTATGTATTTAATGTATTCAATCACTTCAAAAAGACCTTGTCTAAAATTTCGCAAAACAACATGTTATTAAAAATTCGAGTTTTTCTCTGAATTGCGTTTAGTTTTCATTCATTGTTATTAAAGTGATTGAAATGTCGACAAACAAAGAGACGATCGAAAGTATTCGCACTAAGTTTCGGAGTATAGCCCAGGTATTGAATGTCGACAAATTTCATGCCTCAGATGTGGAACGGGTTCTGACCAATGACTGGACTATTGAACGATTTATTTTAACCAATAAGACAGCGGAAGAGGCGCTTATATCTCTGGTCAAAGCCATGGAGTGGAGGAATGACTTTCGTGTCAATGAGTTCACTGACGACTACTTTCCAGAAGAGTTATATAAGCTTGGTATTAAATGTTTAGTTTATTCAATACAATCCTGGGTAATTTATTTTAAGTTTATTAATTTTCAATTCATTCTAAGGATTCTATAGCACCCACTTCTCGGACAAAGATGGCAGACCAATAATATGGATTAGACCTGGAGTGATGTATAAAACTGACCTATCTCCTTTGGTCAACAAATACGTAACGTATATGTTCGAGAAAGTGGACAGACAGACATCACATCAGGGGTGGGCTGTTATTGTTGACGCAAATGGGATGGGCCTCTCCAATGTTGATATGGATTACCAGAAATTTATAACCAAGATCCTTCAGAACTATTACCCTCTCGGACCCAAATATTACCTTCTTTTGGACTTACCCTGGATTTTGAAGCCGTTCGAAAAACCGATTATCTCTTTCAAGAATAAAGAGATGAAGTTTGGCCTAAAGTTCATCAAAAGGACTAAATTGAGCCGATATTTGGACCAGGAATATATCCCTGCTCATTTGGGTGGAGAGTATCATAAAGACCTGGCTGTCATTCCTGATGGGGTGAAGCCGTTGGAACAGTTGACTCATATAAAGTTTAGCCCAAAACAAATCAAGAAAATAAGGTCTACTTTGAATATTGAATAAAATTCAAAAAGCCAAGATAAGTTTTCAATTTTTTCATCAGTTATAAGCTTTCATAATTATTTAAACCTCATGGGTGAGAAATTATTTTTATTTGAATTTTTCAAAAAGTTCATCTACAATAATCTTGATAAGTTAATCTTTTACCAGGATAAGTTGTATTTAATTTAGTTATTATTTTCATCTGCAATTTTTTCTAGATTAATTTTGGAAAATATCAATAAAGTACTGTTGATATACTTAACTGGAATTATCTTGTTCAAAAATAGACAAGTTATTAGATAAGTTTATTTGCCAAGGCAAAATTGTTTATTTTAAAGAAAATTGAACTAGACTGATTTTCAATGAACGAAGCCTTAATAAATTGATTAAAAGTTGCAAGTTGAATAAATGACACGAATAAACAAGTATCTAGCTCATTTAATTCCTGGAAAATTTATAAATCGAGTTAAAATACCCATTGAAGTCCATATAACGAAAAATTGCATAAAATTTCAATCATTTGTGTTTGAATTTGATTTAGTTTTTGAAAGACCTTGGATTTCAATATAACTTGTTATACGACTTATTCATTGTTGGAGTTAATGATGAAAATTGTGTTTATTCTCATTCATTGTTATTGAACTGATCTTTGGTTAAAATGTCCGCAAATAAAGAGATAATCGAAAGTATTCGCAATAAGTTTTTGAGTATAGCCGAGGGAAATGTCGACAAATATCATCCCTCAGATGTGGAACGGGTTAAGACCAATGACTGGACTGTCGAACGATTTATTTTAGTTAAAAAGACAGAAGACTCGGCCCTCAAAGCTCTGGTCAAAGCAATGGAGTGGAGAAAAGAGTTTGGAATCAATGAGTTAACAGATGACTACTTCCCAGAAGAGATTTATAAACTTGGTAGATAAATTCTGATAAATTTTAGGCTCATTAATTTGATTTATTTAATATTATCTAGGACAAATTAAAATTCATTTAATAATTTTCAATTTATTCACCCAGGTGTGTTTACCACTCACTTCAAGGACAATGAGGGCCGACCATTATTATGGTATAGACCGGGAGTTTTGTATAAAACTGACCTTACTCCTTTGCTTAAAAAATACGTCACATATTTGTTTGAGAAATTGGACAGACAGACCTCACACCAGGGATGGGCTGTTATTATCGATGCAAATGGGTTGGGACTGTCCAATATGGATATGGATTTTGAAAATGTTTTGACCCAGGTACTTCTGAACTATTACCCTCGTGGGCTCAAATATACGGCACATATAGACATGCCCTGGATTTTCAAAGCCCTCAGTAAAGTGATGTTTCCCTTCATGAATGAAGAGTTGAAGTCACCCGTCAAGTTTATCAAAAGGACAGAGTTGAGTAAATATTTGGACGAGGAATATATCCCTGTTCATTTGGGAGGAAAGTATGATAAGGACCTGGCTGTTATTCCTGATGGAGTGAAGCCATTGGAACAGTCGACTCATACCAAGTTCAGTGCAGAACAAATCAAGAAAATCCGGTCCACTTTGAAAATTGAATAAAATTCAGTTAATCTTGGTTATTTTAACTCATTTAATAAAGTACAAGTTTATTGTTGAAATTAATTTATCTTGATAAAATTTTAAAAACCCATTTAATATTTAAAATTTTAAAAATATTAACTTAAAATTATTAATACATAACCTTGGTATATTTTATTTGTATGGACTTACAATTTTAAAACAAAGCAAGATTAAATTTCGAGCGATTGAATTGATTTTATTTTTATTTCGTTTAAACATGGTATTTTTTATGAATGAATAGATTTCCGAACATTTGTTTCATTAATGAATTGAGTTTTTAAAAGACCTTGGATTTCAATATAACTCGTTATTCGACTTTTCATTGTTGGCGTTAATGACGACAATTGTGTTTATATTTACATCAATTGATATCAAACTGATTAAAATATCAGCAAATAAAGAGATAATCGAAAGTATTCGGAATAATTTTCTGAGAATAGCCGAGAAAAATGTCGACAAATTTCATGCCTCAGATGTGGAACGGGTTAAGAACAATGACTGGACTGTCCAACGATTTATATTAACCAATAAGACAGAAGAGGTGGCGCTCAAAGCTCTGGTCAAAGCAATGGAGTGGAGGAAAGAGTTTGGTGTCAATGACTTAACTGACGACTACTTCCCAGAAGAACTATATAAACTTGGTAAATAACTAAAGAAAATTTTATTTGCTAATTAATCTGTTTATTTATTTAGCTATGATCTAGGTATTATAAAGTTCATCAATTGATTTTCAATCATATTTCATAGGGTTTTACAGCACCCACTTCAAGGACAAAGAGGGCCGACCAATATTATGGATTAGACCGGGTGTAATGTTTAAAAGTGACCTGACACCTTTGGTCAAGAAATACGCGGCGCATACCGTCGAGAAACTCGACAGAGAGACTACACATCAGGGATGGGCTGCTATTGTTGACTCAAATGGGATGGGACTTTCCAATCTCGATATGGATTTTCAAAATTTTATAACCGAGCTCCTTCAGGATTATTTCCCTTGTGGAATCAAATACAACGCTATTATTGACTTACCCTGGATTTTGAACGCCGTCGCAAAAATAATCATACCTTTCATGAATGAAGAGCAGCTGCTGAAGTCTGGCCTTAAGTTTATTAAAAGGAATGAATTGAACCAATTTTTGGACCAAGAATATATCCCTGTTCATTTGGGAGGAAAGTATGACAAGGATCTGGCTGTTATTCCTGATGGAGTGAAGCCATTGGAACAGTTGACTCATATCAAGTTCAGTGCAGAACAAATCAAGAAAATCCGGTCAACTTTGAAATTAAAATAAAATAAAATTAGTCTTGCTTAGTTTTCAATTCTTTCAATTTGGTAAAAATTTATTTTGATTTATTCTTATGTCAAATCATCTGACATCTTCCTTCGATCACCTTGGTAAACATTGTTTTTCAAAGCTTTAAGTCCTAAAGGAATTCTGTTATTATGAAAGACATTGGTCTGAGGTCTTTGTCTTCTAACACAACGAGTTTTGCGACTTTTTATTGTTTGAGTCAATGATAATAAAAATTGTTTACTTTTCACACTTTTATATTAAAATCATTTGTAAGAAAAATGTCCGAAAAGATGGAGAAAATCGAAAAAATTCGCAATAAGTTCCTGAGTATAGCCCAGGTATTAAACGACGACAAATTCCATCCCTCAGATGTGGAACAGGTTAAGAACAATGACTGGACTGTCCAACGATTTATATTAACCAATAAGACAGAAGAAGAGGCGCTCATAGCTCTGGTCAGAGCCATGGAGTGGAGGAATGAATTTGGTGTCAATGAGCTCACAGATGACTACTTCCCAGAAGAACTACATAAACTTGGTAAAATATGCAAGAACAATTACCTCTGTGAATGATGACATTTATATCATTGAATAATGACCTAGGATTTTACAACAGCCTTCTTAAGGACAAAGAAGGCCGACCAATAATATGGGTCAGACCTGGAGTGATGTATAAAAGCGACCTGTCTCCTTTGGTCAAGAAATATGCAACTTATATGTTCGAGAAAGTGGATAGACTGACCTCACATCAGGGATGGGCTGTTATTGTTGACGCAAATGGGATGGGACTGTCCAATGTTGACATGGATTACCAGAAATTTATTACCGAGATCCTTCAGAACTACTATCCGCGTGGACCCAAATATAATCTTATTTTGGACTTATCCTGGATTTTGAAAGCAGTCGCGAAAGTATTCATATCTTTCATGAATGAAGAGCTGAAGTCTGGCCTAAAGTTTATCAAAAGACCTCAATTGTCTGAATATTTGGACCCGGAATATATTCCTACTTCTTTAGGAGGGATGTATGACAAGGATCTGGCTGTCATTCCTGATGCGGTAAAGCCGTTGGAAAAGTTGACTCATACCAAGTTTAGCGCCGAACAAATCAAGAAAATCCGGTCCACTTTGAAAATTAAATAAAATCATTTAACCTTGCTCAGTTTTGAGGTGCAAGTTTATTTTTAAATAACTATTGTCTTAAATCTATTTATGCTAGCTTATAATTATTGAGAAATTATTGACCATTGAATTAATTATTAAATTAAAACCAAGATTTAATTAATTTAATTTAATGCTAAAAAAACTAGCAAGAATAAATTTTATATTGCAATAGTCAGTAAAATTAAAACTAGATCTTATTTGTGATTACATATGGTATGTGTAAATTAACTTGCTCATCAAAATTAGCTCTTTATGACGAAAAAGAATTTTCGAGAATAATCAATAGCCAATGAAATTAACTAATACCAGGATAAATTTGGTTTTAATTTAAGTGAGCCTAATCAACTAATCAATTAACCTTGGTTTCAAAACCTTTAAAGTCCAGAGTAAATCAAATAAAACACATTTAAGTCAAAAATTATTTGTATTAAACACTCATTTGTCTGAAACTGATTTCTGGTGAAAATGTTGGCCAACAAAGAGCTGATCCAAACGATTCGCGAACGCTTTCTGGGTTTAGCGCAGGAAAATACCCACAAATTCCATCCCAAAGATGTGGAACGGGTTAAGACCAGCGACTGGACGGTCGAACGATTTGTTTTAACCAATAAGACAGAAGACGCGGCCCTCAAAGCTCTGGTCAAAGCAATGGAGTGGAGGAAAGAGTTTGGAGTAAATGAGTTCACAGACGACTACTTCCCAGAAGATATTTACAAAATCGGTAGAACTTATACCAAGTTAATTAATTTTTTTCTATTTTTCAAATGTTCGCAGGTTTATACAACACACTATTCAAAGATAAAGAGGGCCGACCGGTTCTGTGGACCGTCGGAAAGAATTTCCATAAAACTGATCTGACTCCTCTCATCATAAAATATGGGGTTTATATGATTGAGAAAGTGGACAGACAGGTGACTCATCAGGGTTGGGTCATGATTTCTGACTCAACTGATTCTGGTCTGTCCAATATGGACCAGGAATCTAGCACATTTATGACTGGTGTTATGCAGAACTATTACCCGCGCGGACCCAAATACACGGCTATTGTGGACATGCCGTGGATTTTGAACGCCGTCTCAAAAGTGATCATAAATTTCATGAACGACGAGATGAAGAACTCAACAAAATTCATCAAAAAAGATGATTTGCCTCAATATATGGACCCCAAGTATATACCGGTCCACTTGGGAGGCAATTATGACAAGGATATGGTTGTCGTTCCAAACGGGGTTAAGCCGTTGGAACAGTTGACTCACACAAAATACAGCGCCGAACAAATCAAGAAAATCCGGTCCATTTTTAAAATTAAATAAAATTCAATTAATCTTGGTTTGTTTTTAATTCTTTTAATAACCTATAGTTAATGTAAGTTTATTATAAAACAAACTTGATCAAATTCAGAAAATTAAAAAATAACTTGAAAACTCAACAAGAATATTTTTCTAAATTTTATAAAATTGAACCTGGTTCTAATTTTTGTGTAAAATTTGTTATTTTTAAGGTTACCTTGCTCATCATGGTAATTTTCAAAAATAAATTTTTGATTTTCATAATCAGTGAAATAGTGAGTCGTGAAAATAGCAATTTTTAATGAGCTTGCACAATTGAATAAAAATTCCCGTTTTTTTACGTTTTAGAACAAATTTATTTCTGATAACGAATTAATACGAATTATAAATAACCAAGAATGCAATTAATAAGAGGAAAATCTCGTTTTAATTTATATGAGCATTATCACCTAATCGATTAACCTTGGTTTAAAAATTTTAAAGTCAAAAGTAAATGAAATAAAACACATTTAAGTCAAAAAATTATTTGTATTTAATACTAATCCGACTAAAAGTGATTTCTGGTGAAAATGTTGGCCAACGAAGAGCTGATCCAAACGATTCGCGAACGCTTTCTGGGTTTAGCGCAGGAAAATACCCACAAATTCCATCCCAAAGATGTG
>JAQGBD010000564.1:0-27582 GCA_034698165.1 Punctoribates punctum | reverse complement strand
AAAATAGACATGGTTTTATCCCTTCTACATACCCTATATCTTGGTCTCAATAACTACTTGTAGTATAAAGTCGTAAGAGTATTATATTAGACTCGAAGCAATGTTTTGACGAATTATTTGCATCAATGCATTTATTGCAAAATTCTTTCACTTCTGAAAAATATGAGATTCTATAGAAAAGTAGAAAATATATTACTTATACCGATATATATATCTTTGGTTTTGCTTCACTTCAAAAATCTTTTTATTCGCAATCAGTTAGAGATATAAACTTATGTCTCTTTCAATGAATGCTTTGATTGCTGATAATAAATATTTTCAGTGGGGACTCTGATCTGACCAGGATATTTCTTTTGAAAATCATATAATAAATCAAAATTATTTGCAAAACTATGGAAAGGAATAATTAATGTCATAATATCTCACACTTTGTTTGATTCGGAACTTTATTTATTTATTATTTAATGGTTTGTGAAATACATTTAATTCTAAGCCTTGTTTTACGTATTTTTTGGTTATTTTAATCAATAATATATTATTTATATGTGAATAAAACTCGTGGCACAGAATATACAGTGTATTGCATACTCTGTATGGAAATGTAAATTAATTTCTGGTGGGTTCCACTCTTTGAAAAGTTGATGCATTTGTTGTTTACCGGTCTCTTGGAGTCGAAGGAATCAATTCAATTGCAAAAGCGTTGGATTTGTTTGTCTATTGAATGCCAGACTTCATACTTTAGACCGAACCTCGTCTTCGAAGCCGACAATAAGATAAGGCTTACTATAGCCTAAAGTATTTCTCTCCTCTTCTTAACTATAATACCAATCGATTGACTCATTTTCTCATAAAAAAAAACTCCAGAAAATAGAAAAGAAAACATTTTTTATCTAAAAAATATCGAATCGAAAAACCAATTGAAACCCAATTGTTGTTTGAATTAAAGATCAATTTTGTTATCATTTTTGGTTTTCCGGACATATTTTTAAAACTTTTTCTCATAAAATCAAAAAAATTGAAATAATTACGACTTTAAAATTCAAGAGAAAAAACTGTCGGCGAAGAGGAAGAGAGGAATAATCACACTCAAGATTCAAACCTTAAAAATAGAACCTAAAGTAGTGGTAATTGAAATTCCAGAGAATCGATCAAGAACATATAATTTGAGCTTGCTCAACAGAGGTTTCAGCTACTTAAGTGGAAACATGATTAGAATTCAGGAAAACATGTTACATGTATAAATGAATTATGATAGCTCGTAATTTTAACGCACAATATTTTTTATTCTCTAATGAATGCTTTTAACTAGGTGCTTTTTTGTCATTAGTGAAATTTATTTTTAAAAATGTATTTGAAAGGTTACAAAAATATTTTCCTTTCTTGAATATATTCCTCAATTTCTATAGAATCTATATATTCATAATTTAATGATGTTTTTGGACTCAATTTTATATATTATTTTAGTTTTCGAATTCGAAATCACTTTTGTTTTTATTGTTATTTTCAATCGGAATAAAAGACCGAAAACTGATCGATGAAAGAAGAGTTGTTCCCATTATTGGGAAAAATGAAACGAATCGATAGTTTACTGCAATTGGAGTAAAAATGTAATGTCTTTCAGTTTGAGATCAAATTTTGGCTCCAATTAAAAGCAAAAAATCCAAATACTATTTGCTTTAGAAATGAGTTTTAATAAATTCATTTCTGAGAATTTTAATCAATATTTATGTAAATGAAAGTGAAGTGCATCCAAATCGATGGTAATTAGTATTCCTCAGACTCTGAAAACATCACAAAATTTAGACTCGATTTTGTGTGAATTGAAATTCTTGTTAAACAGGTTCAGAATAATCAATGTTTTTATACCTAACGGTCTCTAATATACAAACTAAGTTGTTTTTAGAGTGAATTTGACAGAACTGTTGAGTGAGAGGTCTTCTATGGCCTACATTTCATACATTTTTCATATAGAATATTAGATAAAATGTGTTTCCCATTCCAAGTATTATATGATTTACATTTGAAAATCACTGAAAAGGAATTGAAATCAGTTTTATTCACATTTGCTTTGAATGGAAATCGTTTTTAAAAGGAATGCAAAATATGGTTAATGGCTATAACAGAGTCTGTGTTCACAACAGAGGCCTAACAAAGACAATGCAAATATAGCGAAGTATTCGCACAATTATATTGATTGCAATTCTCGCACTCCTAGGCTTAGAGTTGGGACGTCTCTCACTGACTGTTTGTTTGCCGACTAATTTGTTTTTGCAAAGCCTATGATCGGCGCAGTTATCGCATCGTTGATATCGTTTTGTTTTCCGCAATGTTAGGGTATCTCAAGAAAGTGGCAAAACTGGAAACGTGCAAAGGAGGAGACACTTCCATACATCCAGAACCGACCCAAGACTATCCCAACGCATCTTCTGCGACCTCACCGACCACTATCTGTCCCACAATCGCTTCTGCACTTTGGAAACCACTTTGGCCGCCAGGTCTGTCATCAGGTCTCACATGTGATTAGACAATAACTCATCTCTCAATTGTTGTCTATGTCTGTGTTGTATAGGTTGGCACCCGAGGGGCTCAACGAAGACATATCGCTCAAACATTAACCTTCCATTAATCAGAATGTCTGAACCGAGAGGCGGTAACTCTCAGTCCAACTCTACTGAGTCGGCCATCGAGTACTACACCACTGAAGAAACCGATCGAATGGAGGTTTGGCTCAAATCCTTTTTCTCTTTTACCAAACAAAACAGAAAACTGATGAATGACTGAATGAATATTATGTCAAATGCCAGGACTGGTTGGACGAACACCCATCGTTTGTCCAAGATTATTTTGTGCGGAAAGCTTCTCGTTCTCTAATCGATAACTGGTTGTTAGCGCACTCAGCCTCAGTCAGTGCCGGTCAGTAACCAAACATTTTGATTGAATCGCACCAAAGCTCTAATCTCTGTGTTTGTCGTCTTTTCTATCAAACTCTTGTCGAATGTGTTATTTGTTTCGACAAATTAACTCAATTGCAGTTCGTCTCAGATCTCATCCATTCTTTGTTTTATAGTATTTGTGATATTTATCTTCTTTTGCGTTCCTTTTATTCTGTTTTCTATAGATGTGTTCAAATGAGAAAACATTTGATTCGCTTATTTGACACTTTATTTAACACTTCAGTAAAATGTGTGCAAACATTTCTCTCCCATTAATCTCTTAATTGGGTTTCTTTGTAACCATTTTATATATTGTGGACATTATTTCCATTATCGCCACTATATGTTCGACTGTTTCAGGTGCCACCGGTTCCAGTTCTTGTGCCGCCAGCGCTGACAACTCAGGCTCTACCACTCCTGTTAGAAAGATATCGGCCCATGAGTTCGAAAGAAGTGGTTGTTTTTTGCGACCCATGGTTTCGACCACAATTGACGGCACGCCTACCTTTTTGCCACTTCCAGGATCAGAGAAAAGTCCGACAGAAAATCCAATTAAAGGCCCGCCTATTAAGACGAGACAGGAGTTGGAATCACTTAACGAAAGAGAATTGATTTTTGAACTTGTCAAGGATATTTGCAATGACCTCGACATTAGATCCCTTTGTCACAAGATTCTGAAGAACGTCAGTATTCTCACAAATGCCGATCGTTGCAGTCTTTTCCTGGTATTTAATAATTCTTATCCATTACTTCTTTATTCCCTTTTCATTAATTATTAATGAATTGTATTTAATCTTTTCAGGTGAAGGGAGAGAAAAATGATCCAAATAGGTATGGATTAACACTTTTCATCCCTACTTTCAATTCATTTGTTTTGCCATTTATTAAAAATTAGATTTTATTCATTCAAAAAAAAAGTTATAAATTATTTAAGGATTACAGATATATAAGAGTGCCTTCAATCAACTGAAGGCAAGAATTTCAGTTTAAATACGAATATTCTAGGCTCTTTCTAAACTCTCATAGCATCTCTAATACCATTTCTGTTCACATCTCTGATCAGATCTCACGCCTGAAGTTTTCGATCGAATAACATAAATGCTATTTATTTAACTTATCGTTTGAGACCATATTTTATTTGATGTAATTCTCTCCACTAATTGTCTTCGATCTAAACTATTTATCAGAGTATTGATTGGAAATTTCTGACAATTGTGAGTCATTCAGTTGAACTCAGTTTCAGTTTTGCTAGTTTTCAATTGAATATAACAAATCGATAGTTTTGTTTCACCAAAATTTATTTTAAAAATCTTTTCTCACCCAATAAGTCATATAATAATCTGAAGTAATTAAAAGCGATTAAATCAAGCATGCTAAATTTAAAGGGATTCGTATTAAACTATTTGAACATTTTCTCTATAAAACAATTTTTATTTCTATGTATAACAAAAATAAATAAACAGTCCAAACATTTATTAGAGGCGAGTGTAGGCTGAGTGGAGGCTGAGTGGAGGCTGAGTGAGGGCTCATATTATATGCCATTATTTTGTTTAAACTTGTGTTTCAATAAAAGTGAATTTGAATTCAATCAATAGGTGTCTAATAAGTCAGTTGTTTGACGTTTCGTGTCAGTCAACTATTGAGCAAATGGAACAAAAAGAAGAAATAACGATACCCTGGGGTAAGGGAATAGTGGGTTATGTGGCACAAAGTGGCGAATCTGTCAACATTCCCGATTGTTACCAGGTTAGTTATCCAATTAATTAGCTCACAATATGTTAATTAATTATTGATGTGACCCTCTCTGCGATCAATAATCAAATTTACTTCGGCTTAAAGTTGAATACAATAAGAATTTTCTCTTATTTGAGAGAATGTTAGAGAAGAGACAGAAAATCCATTTATAATGATATAGCACTGACTCAAAGGGAATACTTATTCTGAGCTTTTATCTATTGGTTATTATTAAGAACTGGGCAACAAATAGGCCTTTTGTGCGACATTTGAGCGAATGATGCCATAAATTTGTGAGACATTTGTGAGACCGTCTCTCTCTATATGTCTATATCTCTCATATCTTTATATTTTGAAGTAATTTAGTTTCTCTTTTGTCATTTGGTCCCCATTTGTCATAAGTTATCCAATCATTAACACAGAATTCATTTTTTGATAAATTGCCAAACATTTTGACATCAAATATAGAAAACAGTTTCTATCAATTGTTTGCTCAATGGTTAGGACTCACGTTTCACAAATATGGTCGACCAGAAGACTGGTTACACCACTCGCAATATGTTGTGTAATCCAATTCTGGACATATCTGGCGAAGTGATGGGTGTCGCACAAGTCATCAATAAGAAAGGAACGCCGACTTTCACCGAAAAGGACGAAAACGTCTTTTCCCAATACTTACAGTTCTGTGGAATAGGAATAAGAAATGCACAGCTCTATGAAAGGTCACAACTGGAGAACAAACGTAATCAGGTTCTTCTCGATTTGGCCAGGATGGTCTTTGAAAAACAGTCGAATATCGAGAACATTATCTATAGGATCCTGGTTCACATCCAATCTTTGCTCCAGTGTTCGAGGTTTGTCACTATTGTCACTATTGATTACCCAATCAATGAACAGATAAACTGAATCAACAATTTTTCAAACATTCAATCAAATAGATGTCAGGTCTTATTATTGGCCGATACTTCCAACGACACAGATTTCATTCTGGAGGATGACTCCGACCCATCTCTCCCATCAAAATCAATAGAAGACGGGACGGAGTCTTATACCTCACCAAAAGTCAATGTTTTTAGAAGTTTTTCCCGAGTTTTCGATCTCGAAGCTGAAGATCTTGAGTCCAGTAATGAATATGAGAATAGACTGAGTCCTTTTGAGGGCAGATTTCCTATAAATATTGGTATCACTGGATTTGTGGCCACAACGGGCCTCACCCTAAACATTCCGGATGCTTATGAAGACTCCCGTTTCGATCAATCTGTTGATGAGGAGAATCCAAAGGGTTTCAAACATAAGAGTATACTTTGTATGCCTATACGTAACGCCGACAGTAAAATCATAGGAGTCAGTCAACTCATCAATAAACTCAACGGAAGACCTTTTAATAAAAACGACGAAAACTTATTTGAAGTAAGAGTTTTAGATCTCTTTCTCTGACATTTCATAAAACATTTCATTTTGGTATTTCTTGAATCAGTTTTTAAACAGTTGTGTTATTTCAGGTTTTTATGAAAATCTTTTGAGTGAAGTAAAAAAATGTTGTCAATAGTAAGGAATAAGCAAGATCAATCAATTATTCAAAGCTGTCTTTTCTTTTGAGTTCAGCTCTTTCTGAATTGATTATTTAAGCCAAGAGTCAAAACCAGTTGACTTCTATTTGCTTTGATTTGGTTCTAATTAAATGAAGACATTAGTGTTTATTTGCATAAAGCGGTCAAACCATTGATCAAAGAGTGAAAAGTGAGAGAAAATGGGTTCAAATGTCATGAAATATAGTGTTTTGGAAAGAAAAGAATCGCAATATTTTTGTTCCCAAAGATTGATAAACAATCGATATATTGATTTTTGAGGTTTCTTTTGGTCTGTCTTTTGTGTTAGGCTTTTGCCATATTCTCAGGAATGGGAATCGCAAACACACAGATGTATGAGAAAGCAATCAAAGCGATGGCCAAACAGCGCGTAACCCTCGAAGTGCTTTCCTATCACGCATCAGCTCAAGAAGAAGAAGCCCAAAAAGTCGCTGTAAGACTATATAACACTATTTATAAATAAATTAAATTATACTCCATTTATAATAGACTCAAATATATTCCCATTCGGTTTGCAACTCGTCTCCAATTCTGTGCCTATTCTGTGCTTATTCTCTGTTTTCCATTTACTTTTTTGCAGGCCTTCTGTCAACAAATTTTATTTTAAATCTAATTTAATAACATTTTTATTCAAATTTTGGTTTAAATGCAAATCTGATTCTAAAAATTTTCAATAAAAATGAAATATTGAATCTCAGGGCATAGCACAGAATAGCAGCACAGAATAACAGCACAGAATAGCAGAGCTCTTGATTCTAAGCATTTTCTAAATTGCTTTAATAAAAAGCTTTGAGAAATCGATGAGAAATTAAATTATTCTTCTATTGGTTTTTGTAGCGAATGGTTATTCCGTCGACGACTGCACTCCAGTTAACGAGTCTTAGATTCAATGATTTCAGTCTCGACGAGGATATGATGATTAAGGCCTGTATTCGGATGTTTCTCGACCTCGACTTAATTGAAAGATTTCAAATCGATTATAAGGTGTGTTAGATATACCCGTCCTCTCACTCATTCCATCTTTTCTTTTAATCAGGTGCTGTGTAAATGGATTTTAAGCGTTAAGAAAAATTATCGACCAGTCCTTTACCATAATTGGAGGCATGCCTTCAATGTGGCCCAAATGATGTTCGCTATTCTTGTGGTACATATTATTTAATTAATCATTTATTCGACTCAATTGTCATAACATTTCATCTTTGATTGGATTACAGAATACACAGTATTGTCGGGTTTTGGGAGAATTGGATACTTTGGCTCTGATTGTCGCCTGTCTTTGCCATGACTTAGACCACAGGGGAACCAATAATTCATTTCAAATCAAGTAAAAGCTTTTCGTTAGTCTTTCTTCAAATTTCAATCATTGACTTTAATTAATTATCACAATTGTAGGTCGTGTTCACCATTAGCTCAATTGTATTCGACGAGTACACTAGAGCACCACCATTTCGACCAATCACTTATGATTCTCAGCAGTCAAGTAATAACCTTTCCTTTCCTTTCCTTTCCTTTGGTTTTTATTTTCTTCTAAATAACTATTTTTTCCAATTAAAGGGAAATCAGATTCTGAGTAATCTCTCACCGGATGAGTATCGAAGAGTTGTCCACGTCTTAGAAGAAGCAATTCTGGCCACGGATTTAGCCGTTTATTTCCGCAAAAGAGGAAACTTTTTCCGTTTAGTAGAATCAGAAGAGTATGACTGGACGGGTAATGAAGAGCATCGATCACTCTTACGATGTCTTCTTATGACCTGTTGTGATATCGGAGCAATAACTAAACCCTGGTATTAAATATAATCATTATCTTATTGCCACCAATGATGTGGCACTTCCTCTTCTGAGCACTTCTTTTAAGTCTTTTTTGTTGTGTGTCTTCTCTCATATCAGCTCATTATCTGATTGACGTCTTTTTCAATCAATTTATCTGACAATCAATAGCCAAGTGATTCAAATTCATGAGTTCATCACTTTTGGTCAATTATTAACTGTTTTATGCGGAACAACCCCTGAGTGCCTCAATTTTCGTATAATTATCGTCTAAATCTTGAAACTGTTTATTGAGATTTTTTTTATTTTTTATTAATTACTGTAATTATAATAAATATGAAGAAAGAGTTATTCCGAACCAAAAATATATTCATTAGGTTTATGTAAATAACGAATATTTCTTCTGAAGCCATAAAATATTGAAGAAAATTCATTTGAATTAATTAGTAATTAATTAAAAGAAGACTTTATTTCATAAACATAAGAGTTTTTGAAGTCAATTAATTGAAAAATTTCCATTAGTTTATTTTATTTGAGCAAGCTAATTTGAATAAACTTATATTCAGCAAAATAAACACTTCAGAGTTTCGTAAATTCAGTGATCACTGACCATAAATAGAGAGATAGAACACTACTCAATACATTAAGTTTGACCATGGCCAAAAAGTCACTTTCCAGATGTGCATATTTTCAACATCTCTTTGATTAGAAATAAGATTTTCTATTAAATAAAATTGATTTAGAATTTAAGATAATTTAATAACAAATAGAGATATATTTTATTGGTATATATCTCTAATTAATTCAATTTATAGATCAATTAACGAATAATTAATTGATTTGTAGGGAAATCCAAAGAGTTGTCGCCGAATTGGTGGCCTCAGAGTTTTTTCAGCAAGGTGATATAGAGAAAAAGCAACTTAATATTGAACCAATTGTAAGTATGAGCTCTAATCGAATCGTGAATTGGCTTTAATGGAAATGATTGCAGGATATGATGAATAGGGATAAAAGGGACGAATTGCCTAAAATGCAGGTATCGTTCATTAATGCCATTTGTTTGCCGGTTTACGACGCGTTCGCCAAACTATGTCCGATCCAAATGAAACCCCTTCTGGAAGGCCTGCTATCAAATCGGGAGGCCTGGCAGATGCTCTCAGATCAGCCCTATTTTCAACAACGACACGATATATAGAATAATATTTTAGTTCATTTCATATCCATTTCATTTTCAATCGATTTTACATCTAATGTATTGTAACTGAAAACCCTTTCAATCCATCGATAGATTTGTTTGTATTTATTAATTAATAGTTTTATTTTGTTATTTAAAACACATTTTTACTTAATCTCATGATTTCCACGAATCAAATGTTGAGTGATTTGAAATTTTTAAAAAATTAAACTCAATTTGTTGACTGTTTTTTATTTGTACTTAAATTGATGGGAAATTCGTTCGAATTTGATAAGTTTGCATGCTACTTTAATACTGATACCATCTGTTATCTCTGTTTTTAGTCCGACTAACGGTTTGCCTCAAAGCTATCAACAAAACCAAAGAGTTTTTCAAAGGAAACAAAACTCCTTTAAAGGATTGGTTTCTTTGTTATGATTGCATTTTAATACTCAATTAAAAGCTGTTAAACAACACCTCAAAGCAGAGGATTGTTTACTCAGTTCTTTATACATAAGTTATATAATATTACCATTAGTAACGTGTATTTGTCTAATGATCACCAAGGGCAGCGCTGACAAATCAACTTTCACACAAATAGTTTAGAAATTGACAGATCTTAAGGCAATAATAAAAACAATTAATTTCTATTATTTTAGACAAAAACAGTGAGACATTTGCCTTTAAAATGATATAAAACACACACACCCTCAGAAATATTAGCACTAATGTGACTATTGCTTGCTTAGAATTTGTAGCTAAAATATCATGATGAAAAATAACGCAGATTTTTTTTGGTTAAAATTTCAATATTTTTTCGGTGAATTTACTGATAGTTTTTTGATAATTAAATTTCAAAATACTTTGAAAAACTATCTAATGTTGAAGAGAAGGAGATTTTTCGAATAATTTATTCAAGAATTTCATTAAAATGCTCTCAATTTTTGGGATTCAATTAATTTATTTGAGAATTAGTGGAGCGACAGAAGAAAAGCTGATTTGCATGAAAGCCCTGTAAACTGTGTTTCCTTACAGTGATATGTGTTGTGCGGGAAAGAAGTCTCTCAACATTTGCCATATTTTCATTAAACTCTATATGACGTAAGACTTGTGCAAAGAATAAGTCTCTGCCTCTGGTTGTGCTCAACAGAAAGATCCACCGAAAGCACAGAATCACTGAACACATGCGCTCTTATTTGTTACACTTATTTGACATTTCCTTCAAGACTATTAATTATGTTCTAATATGGAGGTTGGGAGGCATACCATGGAGTTGCTAACTATCATACCAACTGATCTGAGCTTGGAGAGTAGTTTTCTATGAGAATCCGGGTCCTTTTGATCGCACAAAATAGCCAGAGTGAATGTTTGTCAATTGCAAAGATGATATTCTGGTTGAGTTGTGATCAAACTGTAAGCGTAATTCAAAAATTCAGTTAATTTATGAGTTTCTGTTCGTCTAATTTGTATGGGTTTTATGTGGCGATCAAATCGCTTACATATTAAGTGAATGCTGTGAACACTGTTTTCCAACAAATTATAACTATTTTCCATCTGTTTCTCACTCTTAGAGAATATGTTTTTCTTCTCAATTATTGAAATTATAAAATCAATCCGAATGTCATTCGCCTAATGTTTTCGCAATTGTTTTCATTCGATAACGTTTCCAAATATTTCAATAATATCTCCGAAGAAGATATATATCTTTAAGTCAGCCAACAGTCAGGTAATTATTTCTAATCATTTTATTTGCATATATTTAATGAATATGTCGTATATTTATTCATATTATTCAAGTGATAAAACCTGAAATTCATTTAATATTCCAATTCTTATCGATATTGACTGATATTATGAGAGATAACCATTTGTTTGCTCATTCTCTTAATATAATCGCAATAATTACAATGAATTATTAAAATCATGAATATTTGATTAATAATTCAATCCATCATTTTATGAACTATTCAAACATTAAACCAAATTATTATTGATTCTTGTCTTCAATTGTCTAACAGTTTGATTCACAAATCAATAAAATAAATGACATTTTCTCTATTCTTCACAGTTTTTCGATCAAATTGAGAGAAAGTAGTGAAGTGTTGACCACTTTTACTATCACTTTATCTATTTTTCGGACAATTGTTGATTTGCTATTTATCGCTAATTTTGCTTATTTTTACCAAAATTCATCGCTTGATTCATAAATTATTTCACCTTTTCGTTTAATATTCAGACATTCTTAAGTATTGTCTTTATTTTAGAATAGTTTGTCTTTATTGACATTTTTGTGACATTTTTTATATTTTCAAAACCAAAACAAAATAATTCTATTTTATACTCATATTTACGTTAAAAGCAATTCAGTAAATATTTTGAGTGAAACTTCACACAACTTGGAAACTAAATGGGCTTTTAGTTAAAAATAAGGTAAAATCAAATGAAAAATCACTTTTTTCTGTCGATTTTCATTATTCAGACGTTTTATCGAGAAAAAGGTTTTACCATTTGTTTAAATCAGTTTTCTATTTATTTTATAATCGAAACATTATTTTATTTTGAATGCATTACATGGCATTACCTGGTTACTTTCTCGTTGTAAATGTTTGAAAGAGTATCTTGCAAAAGGCATTTGTTAGTACCTAAAGACGACATTCCTAAAGATAATTTATTTTAAATATGTAATTAAGTCTAATTTTATTTAGGGTTTAGTGAAAATGAATCTTAGTCAAATTAGTAAATATTTCTATAAATTGAAGCCAAGATTTATGGGATGCTTACAAAGGAAAAACTAGATCCTTTATAAATGATAATTTAAATTTAAATTTAAAAGAATTAAATAAACTTGTCATTAGTAAAACGTTATTCGTGAAAATCACAATTTTCAATATCAGAGTGAAAACAGGAGAAGGTTCAATAAATTATCAAGTTCCTTCTACATAGTTTTATAAAATGAATAGAGTATACAGAATATATTTTAATGATAATACATGTAATGGTTTATTAAGAATTTTTCAAACAATAGTTATTTATTCAAATTTTAGATCCAATGAAAACGTGAAGATATGAAAGGGATAAGTGTTGACAGAGTGTTGAACGCAATGATCCAAATCATCCAAAATTAGACTGAAATCGATTCCGTGAAAATACTCGACTTCTTTGCAGGAAATACTTAATCTGCGGACAAAAGTTAATAACATTTGTCGTCATTTTCATGTCTATTATGTTAACCAAAACTGTTGGACAACCAAATTGTCTTCATTTTGATTATCACTCCTTTTTTGGTCGCATTTTTGTGCAAATATTTTATTTCAGTTTATTATTCGAGTCTTTATTTCTTCTTTCGATTACGTTTTCAATTGAAGTCTCATCAAAATTGATTGAAGTCGAGAACAAGGCATTCAATAATCCGAATCACAGCCAGAATGAGGTAAATGTTGTTTTCTTTTTTTCAACTTTATTACACATTTCTATCAAATGACTGTAAAATAGATTTTCTGAATTACAAAAAATAATCGTTTCCATCAATTCAATAAA
Organism: Punctoribates punctum; assembly: GCA_034698165.1. Classification (NCBI taxonomy): domain Eukaryota; kingdom Metazoa; phylum Arthropoda; class Arachnida; order Sarcoptiformes; family Punctoribatidae; genus Punctoribates; species Punctoribates punctum. The sequence continues at coordinate 14,848 of JAQGBD010000564.1, read as the reverse complement.
AATAGACTTTTTATCATCAGAATTGGTATTATTGTTTGAAATGGCTTTTGATATTTATATTGCTTGCTAAGTCAAATATCTATCATTTTATTGTTCAGTTCAATGAAAATTTGCCCTTTGCCATCTATTACCGATATAATTGTGTATCAAGTTTATTTTTGCATTAAAAATGTTAATAAGCAAAATCTAGGGGAAGAGTTAATTTAAAGTAGGCATCCCATCTTATAATTGTTTTTTATACTTGAAATTCAATTTAATTAATTTGTAGAAACATGGTCAATTGGCTATTAATTAAGACAATTTATTAAATTATGCCTTGATCACAAGACATAGACATTAATTCCGTGTCACTAAGACTGAGTATTACTAGAATTTGTTTGACATTAAATTATACCATTGTAGATTTACAATCAATAACAGGATGAGGATGAGAATCAGAGATGACCAAGGTGCCCGACAACAGCCAAAATTTTTGAGATCATTTTTAGGTCCAACCTGATTTTTTCTATTTTCCGACCGGTTTCTAAAAGGGGAAGGGAAGGGGAAGGGCGGGCCCGTCAGACCAAAAAATAGAGATATTTTGGCTATACTCTTGGCATTAGTGATAAGGACTAGGACTTGACGTCAGTGACTAGGAAGGATTCCCTTGTTTATAATTCTAAAAAATTAAACTAGGAAAGGGATGTCTACACTCTTTTAAGCTCTAAAAGGGTTTTGTTTTACAATAATCCTCAATAGATTTCTTTCTCAATTTGATAAGCTTATTAGACCAGGTTAATACTTCTATTGAATATCTCAATATTGAAAGGTTTTTATATTATTCTAAATATTCTTAAAAATAATTGACTCAATTCACTCAATTATGTAGTTTAGGAAACACCGAAATTCAACAGAGAATAAGAGCTTACAATAAAAATAAGTTTTTCCTCAATAATCCAAAGAAAGAAAAAACATATACTATTACTGTATTATTGACTATACCAAGTTCATTCAATTCTCACAAATGTATGAATTGCTCAAAATGCCCTTTCTATCAATAGTTCTAAAGTTTGTTAAACCATATTCTATTCTAATGTCATTCCAAATTGGAAGTTACAATTTGTCCATGTTCATATTTTGAAGACAAAATAAATATTCGATTGTAAACAAATTTGATTGAAATCAAAATTTTATTTTTAAAAAATTAATTTATTTTCAAATCAATTGTGAATTCAGGAGATATTACAAGCGATTCATCGAATAAGTAAAGGCAAGGAATGCCTCCCAAATAAAAATCAAGTGATTTTGAATGAAGACATGTTAGTGCGGGTCACTCACGAGACCATCACTTTCGTGACTCAGCCCCTCACGAATAACACTCAATTCGGGACTACATGGAAAGGCGTAGAATTCCTGTCTAGAATCTTATCAAAATATGACCCTGATGGAGATTCCTATAAAATGCTGAAGAGTTCGATCGCAGAACTCATTCAAATGGACGACAATATATACCGCCTAAGAATAGCCTGGATTACGGACACACAGAACAGACCTCTTGGAAGCGATCAAATTAATATTCGTTACTTTGAAATTGATTCAAAAAAGTTCAAAATCAATGAAGAGATCAACAAATTATTGATTTTAGACACTTCTTGGTTACCAAAGAGTTTTGTTGAGCTTCTGCTCAGAAAACAATCTGTGAATAGTGTTGGCTCTGAGGGGTCGGAGTGGTCTGAGTGGTCGAGTGTCTACTATGACTGTGATCTCAAACTTTGGTTCATCTCTTATACTGCCTTAATATTAACGAATAGCCAACCAAACAAAATCAATGGCGACTCCACTTCAGAGAAATGGATTCGAGGCATCATAAGTGCCGACATCGACATCACTGCAACCGATATAAACCAATGCGAGTCTAAACACAACTTTTATTATAAAAACTATGAGTCGGTTGTTCTCTCACTTTCGGGAACACATAAATGTCATTCAGATACCAGTCAAGTGAGTCATTCCTCTTATACTACACTATTTTATTTTTAAACAATACTGTTTCACATAATGAGCAAGGACTTATCCAATTTTCAATTTTAATACTTAAGGTAAAATAAAAGCAATAACATAATTAAAAGAAGTTACCTTCCCAAATATATACTGGAAACGATTGTTAGTCCATTTAAATAAATTATATATTTTATGCAGTGGTGTCCAAGGTACCCGATCTCAGAGGGGTTTCAGGCTATACCCCCCTTTGGACATCACTGATTTTGTGTATATTATTTGTTATATTCTTCAAAAATAATGAAAACTACGAAATATACAATTTTATGAATACATTTTCTTCTGTTAGTGAAAACAATTAAAAATGTTCAAGCTTATATTTATTTGTTCTCTACATCATGTTTTCAGAGCTAATCCTAAGTCTCATTAATTAGTTTTCATTTACTATTCAATAGATTTTTATTTTGCTTTGAATGCAGTAATTGTTATATTTTGTTGTATTCACTCATAATTTTATGTCAAATATTCTGAGCTTTCATTATAAGAGATCAATATTTTCATTAAAATGATGTCTATTTTGAATTTTTGAAGAACATTGGCTAAAGGGTGATTTTACCAAATTATCTTACTCATTTCAGCTAAATATTTGCAGATTGGTTAAGCTCTGAATTTTTCCACTTAATAAGAAACCCTTGAAATGAATGAATCAAAATCAATATAATTTAAATATAAGTAAATCAATACATTATATATTTGAGTCGCATTTAAGTGGTTTTTAGCCTAAAATTGCATTTTATAGCTATTTTCTGTTCGCCTCCTTTTGGCTCAAGAAATTGGCCGATTAACCCCCTCTTAAAAAAATTCACTGTTCTGAAATTTCCCAATAAATTTCATGTCCCACGGTCTTGGACCAAGCTATTCCTGGTTCAAAAATCTATAGATAAATGTTTGAAAGCATTTTATTTAATTTTCGTATAAATAAATGAATTTCACTACCATTTGGCGAATATTATTTTCAGTGCATATTCATGAGAGGTCAGGGATGGATGAGAGGAGGCTATGGCTGCCGTTGCAGAGATGGGTCAGTTGGGGTGAATTATCTTTTAAATTATTAAAATAACTGTTGAGCCCAATAGGTATCACTCAGCGGTGGCTAATTTAGGCCCCGTCTTCAATGGATCGATTGTGGAACAGGCCTACGAGGATAAAACCATTGGCCAAAAGTAATCAATTATTTATTGTTTCAAAGCTTACATTAAGTTATGAATCGATTTTGAGTTAAATAAATATTTAATACAAAAACAAATCATAATTTAATGTGAATTTTGATTCAGACTTTCATTTATTCATTTGTTTAACAAAATTATTGATTTATTGATTAATGGAATCGATTTGGCGCTAATTTTATTCGCTCCAATTTAGCCCATCGTATGACTACATGTATTACTGTAAGCCCTGTGCTGAAGGCTGTGATGTGTGCGAAGATGAATCTCCCTGCTTATCGTCTTATAACTGGGCGTTCAGAATATCACTTCTCACGATTACGATTCTGTGTATAATATTTACTATTTTGTTGGGCTGTTATATCTATCGGTTTCGCAAACTGAAGGTTATAAAAGTGGCCTCTCCTATCTTCCTGTGCATCACTCTCCTGGGCTGCTCTATCATGTATTCTGAGGTATTGTTTTATTCAAATTTTATTCTTTATTTAAATTAAATGATGTCTGAAAGAGTATTAAAGAATCAGTGAATAGAATGCTCTGAAATATAGAGCAAAACAATGAACTTATAATTAGAGTCCTCCCAATCCCTACTCTATTCTGTTCTCTGTCACCAAAGCACTGAAGCCTTTCATACCAAACAAAATGCAATTATTGTTCACTCAAACCGAATAAATGTCGGCTTTTGTCACAACTATTACTCAATTAACTGACACTTTCGATACCCATTTAATTAAAGGCATAAATAAAAGGTTTAAATTTTTAGAACATTTCTAATTTCCTCATATATTCTTGTGATTCATAATGGACTGAAATCAACTTGGTCATCTCTTATTTTGCTATATTTTCTAAAATCCAAGAGGAGATTATATTGTTGTCAAAACAATTTTTGTCCATTAAACGGGCGGATAATAACTTGTTTCCAGAATTAACAGTAGCAAGAAACATTTGAAATATTTGAGTATATTTGCCATCTTTTATTACATTCCATAATAGATAAGGGATGGAAACCCCAGGGTAATAGGGTAAGGCCTAATACAAATCTTTTAGTAGGCTTTCAAACTACGGCCTAAACGCTAAAACTTCGGTAATAGAGTGAGTCAAACGCTTTGTCCCCTCTTTACTATCCCTGTATTATATGATAACATATTTACTGTATTCCCGATTAAGTAATGCTCTGCTATTAATTGAGTTATTCATCCATTGAATGAAAAGCTTTTATTTTTGTTCGGCAATTGAATTAAGGGTTGTCTAACACCTGTCCATACAGAGCATAGCCATATTTCCAGTGTTGGATGTGTGGACCTGTGTCTTAACTAAATGGATGCGACATTTGGGCTTTTGTGTCACATATTCGGCGCTATTACTCAAGACTTGGAGGGTTTCGCTCACATATAGAGTCAAATCGGCCCATAAGCTGAAACTGACGGACAAACAACTCCTTCAATGGCTTTTCCCGATCCTCTTAGTTATGGCCATTTATTTAAGCACCTGGACTATTAGCGCTCCCCCAGAAGCTATATATTTAGTCGATTGGAATGGTTTGAAGTTCAAGCAATGCGATTACAACTGGTGGGACCACAGCCTCGTTATCGGTCAGCCCTCCCCTCAAGTCTCCAAAAATTAATTTTTTTCTTAATTTTAGGCGAATTTCTATTTCTTTTGTGGGGAATCAAAGTCTGTTATAACGTGAGAAATGCCGAATCCTTTTTCAATGAGGCCAAGTATATAACCTGGGCTATATACAATATCACCCTGGTCAATATAAGCATGATATTCATTCAGTAAGTCTTAATAACTGTAATTACTTTGAATTATATGAACTTTTATACCCTTTTCCAAGTATTTTAATACTGCCGAATGCGGGGCCGGATATTAAGTACTTTTTCGGGTTTGTTCGGACACAAATGAGTACCACCACAACAGTTATCTTGATATTTGGGCCTAAGGTATCCCATATACACCTCTTAAACAAATCCAAATCTTTCAATCAATTGTCTCAACAGTTCTATAGAGTGATCAAAGGTCAGGGCGATTCCTGGGACAATCGAGTTCGAGCCCGAGGTGTGACCGCTTCCTTCTCCATCAATGGGGTCGGACTGGTTCACGAGGAAACCACTGATTTATATCAAGAAAACGAAGAGTTGAAGGAAGAGATACAGAAGTTGGCCTCTCAGGTCGAGATCATGAAAATATGTCAAATGGAGTTCAAAAACAGACATTTGCCGAAATCAAAGCACGGAATGCAATCGTCGGCCAACTCCAACATTATGAACATCTCGACGAACCCGATCTCAGGCAGTGGCGGATCCACACAAAGCCCTATCGTTAAAGCAATTTATAGCAAATTCGAAACAAATGACTCAAATTCTCAGCGAATATCTCCGAACGCAGAACTCATTAGTGAAAAGGTTTGAAACAATTGATCCGATTATCACTTCTTCTATAATTCAGTTCAATCGACGTTTAGTTAATCGGTATTTAATTATAAATATGATCTCAAAACGAATTTATAATTAAAAACTTGTAAATCAGTTTCAGTCGATTAAATCCTTTAGAGGGCTGACCAAAGTTAGAATATTATTGAGAAAGGGAACAGACTTTTCATCATATCTCTAACCATTTGTCTAAAATTCCAAACTTGGTATCGAAATCGTTATTTCCAACACCCATTCCATGCAAAATGACCTGCAGACAATCTTAGATTCAATTTAGTGGAGAAAGTGTTTTAAAATATCACCTTGATAATTAGAAGAGCTTTGAAATAGACTTAACTCACAAACTTTATAAATGTTGTCCAAAAAGTGATCGAAAGAAATGAATTACAATTTCGGTTCAAAAATTGAAACGAATTTATTGAAACTGAGATCAAATTAGTGAACAAATTTTGATTAATTTTTTCAGTTCTTAATTAGAGTTAAACTAAAATATTTTGCTTAACATTTGACAAAACATAATAAACAGCAATAATTATCAATTGATTTGAAATTTCAAGTTTCAAAGTGAATAATGAATGTTCGTATTTATGTTCATATATTTTGACATCGAATTTGTACCCTGGGTCATTCAACAAATGCAAGATTTCATATTTGTTTTCAAATCTGCCGAACAAATATAAATTCTGCAAAGATTTCAAACTATTATTAGTGAATATTTGCGAATTGTGTTATCACTCAATTGGCATAACTATTGTCTTATTGTTATATTTGTTTATATTGTGTTAGAATTGGTTAAGTCTTAGAATTTATTACAATATTTTGAATAAAATTTTCTATAGAAAAGAAATTCAGTTGAAATATGAAAGAATTTTAGCCAAATCTATGTAAACAACTTTATATCTTATGTAGAGTTTAATCAAATGTACAAATGATTCCTCCGATAGAAATATACAATAAATTCTGTTTTCTATCCTCTCTTTCGCTATTCAGTGAAATATATTTTGAAAAATTGTTTGAAATTTCAATTTTATATTTAAATTCCTTATCTGTAAATTGTGAGCAAAAACATGAGTTAATTATTATAATTTATGATTGACCAATGATCAATGATCTTGCTTCTCCTACTAATGCCATTAATTATAATAAATTAGTCCATTTATATGATACCAAATCAAATGGAATAACGAGTTCGAGTCATAAATTCAAATGAGATCTGGAGATGACATTCAATCGATTCTAATTACTTTATGTTCAATAACAGTATTGATTATCTGTAAAATGGACATGGTCAAACCAAAATCCTATTGACTGATAATTCAGAGAAAATTATAAATGCCTAGCTAAATCCACTGGTTTATCAGTTTATCCAGGTTGATGTCTTTGGCCATCTCTTATTAGGGACCAGAAATATATTGAAATTATTTATATTTTGTTATATATTTAGAATTTTAAGAAAAAGGTTTTACTGGAAACTGAATGTGAAAACGAAATTAAAATGAGCTGACATTTGATTGAAAACATTGAGAGATAATGTGATCGATATTTAGTTTTATTTGCCTTATAAACGATTTTATTGTTTTACTTAATTTATACTATATTTCTGTTTATCTAAAAATTCAAATGAATGTCAAAACTGAATATTATATGAAAAAAATCAATAAAAAACACTTTAAATTTGGTGTCGAAATCGCTATGAGTTTCAATCCATCAGAATTTGAAGTTTATTTTTGTTGTGAATAAAGCTCTGATTTATTATTGATTTTCCCGAACTCTACTAAAAACGTATCGATGTTTGAGAAACAAAATATTTTTAATTCATTACTAATTCACTCTACAAATAAATTGAATTGAAACTTGCAATTTGTGTGGAATGTAAGTAATTCAAAGAAATGGATGAAAGGGTAAATCGAAAAAATCGGTGAATTTATTAAAATATTTGTGACTTTAAAATACAATCTATTTATATGTAAAGTCGATATACAATAGTTTGAACAAAAGTACGAAACCTAACAACAAATTAATGGTCTCCTTATCTATGGTGTCCTTTTCCACCACTTTTATGCGACTTTTTCGAGTGATGACCTTTGTGTGACTTATGACCACCCTTCTTCTTTTTGTGACCATGCCCAGATTTGTAGTAATCGCCACCTTTTAGCAGAAATTAATATTTTAATTGTGATTAAGCAAATTATTTAAAGTTTGTACCTTTCTTATATTCGTCTTCTTTATGCTTTTTATAAGATCCTGATATAAAAATTAAGTGATTAGTAATGTATTGTGTGAAAAGTTTGTATACCTTTTCCAAACTTTTTGTGGTGATCTCCGACTGTGAAAACAAATGAACCATTAATTTGGTAAATATAAAGAAAAGGATTATTTTTGACAAAAAAAAACTCAAATCAATTGGTTTATTGATTTTGAGTCATAGTGTGCGAGAAATACCTGCTTTCTTTTTGTGATATTGTTTGCCGTCCTTTCCTTTCCATTTTTTGCCCCCTTTGTATTCGTAGTGATCATTAAAACCTTTCCATTTCTTTTTGAAATCTTTTGATTGAAAGCAATTGTAAGTGAATTGAATTTGTTGTCTAATAATAATTTCAAACCTTTGTCTCTGAATTCGTCGAAATAGGTTTTGTGGTCGCCTTTCAATTAAATAAAAAGCCATTAATATCGGGTTTGGAAATACTCTTTCAATTACTAACCGAACTCTTCCTTATGATAAACGTTTTTAAAACCCTTTTTTAGAATTAGAAAACCAATTATTATATGAGTTTTATTAAGGAGAGAGAAATACCTTCTTTTTATATCCTTTGTCTTTGTAGTACTTTTTGCCTTTTTTGCCCCCTTGTCCTCCGGAACCTCCATGAGTTTTCTTACCAAATTTTTTGCCTGAATTATAAGTTTTAATTGTTTGTAGAATGAGGTAAAAGAATAATACCTTCAAACTCTCCATGTTTGTAGTGTCCCTTCGCGTCTTTCCCATACTTTCCGTACTCTTTTCCGCCCTTTAGTTAGACAACAATTTGAGTTATTTTTAAACAAATAAATGAATAATTGTTTTATGCAAAGCCATAATCGGTTCCTACATATAAAGCACAGTATCTCTAGGAACCGTTTATTGCTCTGCAGAAAATAATTGAATACCTTATGCATAGACTTATCTCCGCCGCCTTTTTTGTATTTCTTGAAGTCGTCCCCTCCGTGTTTCCATTTGCCTGAACCCCATATACATTAGATTCTTATTTGAAAAGTGAAAAAGAGACAGACCTCCATATTTTCCTTCTGAATGCTTTTCACTTCCGGAATATGAACCGCTCTTCTTAGATCCGTGACCTTTACCGCCTCCATGTTTATGACCATAGACGAGAGTTTCAGCAGGTTCAGTTTCATCAGTTCCATTGATGGCTAGATTTTTAACGAGAGAGTCAGCGGTTTCGGTGTCATTAGCTTCCGATTGTAGGTTAAGATCGGGTATCGAAGAATTTGTTTGATTAGTCGAGTCTTCAATATCTTCACTAATCTCTATATTCTTAGTTTCCTCCGAAACGGATTCGGATTCCGTATTATTTGTCACTTTTGTTTCACTTAAATCTTTTTCATTATCTTTGGATTTATTTCTTTTTTTATTCTTTCGTTTATTCTTTTTCTTTTTCTTCTTCTTCTTCGTTGACTTTTTGATGTCTATATTTTCTTGTTTATTATTATCATTGTTTGTTAGCACCGCATCAATCGAGTCAATAGATGTGTTGTTTGGAGTGAGAGTCACATTATTTGGCGGTTGGATGCGATCGCTGTCCCACGAACTCGAATATATCGTTTCAATTACTTTAATGTCCTGAGTAGTGGACGGCTTCGAAGATCTTTTCGGTGATGTTTTTATCGCTTTTGGTTGAGTGCTGTCATCACAGAAAGCATTGGACACGAAACAAATGAGCAATAAAATAACCTAGTAACAATTTGAATGATAATCACATTATAAAGTTTGGTTTGGCTTACGGTTATGTGGTTTGTGTCCCCCATTATCTTCAAATCACAGAATATTTAATAACATAATAATCACAGAAAACTATGTTTTCTTAAATATATTTTAACTTTCGATATGAGAACAAATCGATGGAACTCTTCGCTAGAGTTTAATTCAATTAAAAAGTGTTAAGACATCTATTATTTGTCTTTTATATGTGTTGTGATCAGAGCTGACAAATGTGTCCCACTTTTACTTTTTAAGCTATTTTTGCTTTTCGTCGAGAGATTCGCCGAATGGAAAGGCATTAGTAGGAAGTGCTGCTAATGTAACTAATCTCCACATTATCTGGTCTTGTGTTCAATGAGTTGAAAATTCAAAAAAGCATCGAAATTAGATTTTTTATTAGATTAAACCAAATTACATATATTAATGAAAGGCCGACGACAACAGAGAACTCAATCATTTGTTTTTATTTATCACTTCAATGGCTTTTCTCACGTTTTTATTCATTGAAATAAATTCGAGGAAATCAAAAATTTGTTTGATTTTTAAAATAATCACAATTTTTGGCATTTACTGCAAATTCCTGGAAATTTAACTTTTTTTCAAAGAAATACTGAGAGCTTTCAACTAATGAGAAGATTGAGAAGACTAAAAAATTATGCATTCATTCAATTGATACGATCTGTTGATCAAAATTGATTGATCTTTCAAACTCTCAAAACTATAAATATCGCCAAATTATAATATTTTCCCACTTTAGACACACTTTAGTCGATTTTGATTTCAAATTACGAACCAATATGTGAAATGATATGAAAGCAAAATGACCATGTTACTAGCCTCTCAACTAGAATAAATTAAAATATTTAGCCAAAAAACATGTAATGAATGTTATAATAACTGAAAATCTGTATTTGTAAACTGTACTCAATTAATTTTTCATCTTGGTCTAAATATTCTACTTTGATTAATAGTAATCCTAATACAAACTGTCCTTGGTTGATACCGTTTTAGATATTTGAACATGCTAATTTGAAGAATCAAAAGCTATTTTCTAAGCAAAATGGTGCTGTCTCAAACAATTTATGTTTAAATTCCGATTTTGAATCAAATCAATATAAGTATTCATTGAAATGGTATAGACTTTGTGGAGAAAATACCAATTTATTTGTCAAATCGATTCCTAATCCAAACATTTTGTTATTTTGTCGATTCTTTAGTAAACAATTTGTTTACTGTTTCTATATTTTTGTCTCTAAACAGAAAATCACTTATTGTTGAAAATAGTTTTGATTTTAATGTCTGTGAATTCAAAAAATATTTTCAATTTTACTTCAATTATAACTTTGTGTTAAATTCTAGATCCAAATGACTCAATAGGATTGATCCAGGTAACTATAAACAGCTTTGATTTATAGAGAACTAACTATATTTTGAGGTTTTTGAATTTTAAACTAATTATTCATTCATATAATTATTAATTCATTTGATTTGATTTATTTTTTTTTTATTTTCTAATAAATTAATATTTTTGTGAATTCGTTTGAAAATGAATTCATTTTTCAAATATTCTACAGATTTTTAATTACAAAACATTTATGAATATAAGAGATTGTGATCAGACTTATGATTGACAACAAATCCAAATCAAAGAACAGTTTGGAAAGTTGATGATTAACCATGGTAGTGCCCCTCCTGTTAGTGCCAACCATGCTTCTTTCCCTTTTTGTGACCCTTTTTGCCGTGTTTTTCGAACTTCTTTTTGTGGTGATGTCCTTAATATTCAAAATATGCTTTAGTAAAATCTCAATAACGAAAAGAGCAGATTATATACCCTCCCAGTGTTTCTTGTGATGTCCTCCTCCTCCCCATTTGTGCCCATGACCACCATGATGGTGTTTGCCTCCCTTGTGGAAGTCTTTGCCATGGTGATGCTTCCAACCGCCTTTGATTTAAATGTAAAGTTAATTCCTTCAACAAATGGAATGCTATCAAACCTTTTCCGTGTTTGTCATAATGTTTACCATGGTGCTTCTTCTTATGCCACTGTTATATAATTAAAATCGTTGTTTTTAATCCGTATAAGTTCACATTTTAAGCTAACCTTTTTGGCCTTTTTGCCATGATATTTATCGCCATGGTGATGATCTTTGTAGTCTTTCCAACTCTTCCACTTCTTCTTCCAGTCCTTATCCCTTTTGACATGAATTTTTAAATTAAGTTCAAATGGTTTTAGAAATATTTGTGACTGAGAGAGACCTCCAGACATCATGGTACTTTTTGTTGTCACCCCATTCCTCCTTATGGTAGCTATTCTTCCATCCGTGCTTTTTTGCCCCCTTATCCTTATACCAATCCATTCCTTTGTGGCCGCCTTTCTTTCCTTTCTTTCCCCATTTGTTATGACCATGTTTCTTCTTATGAAGCTCACCATGCTTCTTTTTACCTTCTTTATGTCCACCTGTTATTTAAAAGTTATTAATTCGAAGTTTTCTCAAATGAAGTAAACAATGAAAGCGAACCCCATTTCCCCCATTTGTGTCCTCCTTTTCCGAAATCGTGATGACTGAGAATTAAGAGTTAAATAATCTGTTCCTTAAAACAAGTATTTAATACATACCCTCCATGTTTGTGGTGTTTTTTGTAGTTGTGTCCAGCATGTTTATGGCCGCCACCCCACTTTCCTTTACTGTGATGACCATGTTCACCACCGCCATGTTTACCTCCCTTCTTTTTCCATTTCTTTTTTTCTTTGTGGTAGTGTTTACCCTCCGCTGCCACTAAGTCTTCCGTTTGTAGGGACTGAGCGCTGAGCAGATCGTTTTGATCTTTGATTTCATTTTTGATTTGATCTTGGTTAACTTGGGTTTCAACTTTGGCTAAATTTAATGCTTGACTTTCTTTTTCTGCTAAACATTTCGATACCAAACAGACTAAGAGTGGGCCCAAAAAGATTAGCTGCGATTCAGACAAATATTGGAAATTAATTATAAATTATTTGTCTTCGAAATAAAACGATTGAAAACAAATGATTGGTTCGAAAAACAATCAAATTATAAATAAGTGAGAAATGGAGTCCCACTCATGAGTGGTGGAGCGGAATCACATTCTTGAGAATCAGTATCAGTTTGTTTGACCTCTTATTTAATCATAAAATTTAGTTTTATTTCATTCAATTCAGTTCTTCACGAATGGCTTAACACAAACTTCTAATTATTGTTTTTTGATTAAAATCTTTTCGACAATTAAAAGATTAATTTTTGAGCTATCTCATTTTTTCAACAGTTGATATAACTTTTAATAGACTCAATTATGATATCATATTTTGAAATTTTATCCGATTCTGGAATTATCTGAAGAATTTTAGTCTCAAATTCTTGAGAATTGGTTTCAAATTGCAGTAAATAAGAATCAAAGGTAAGAAAAGAGAAGCATTGACACAATAGGGAACAAACCCATTGGGAACATACCCACTGAGAATATACCCATTGAGAACATACCTGGTGTTTGCAAAACTTTAGGCGCATATTAAATAAATAAATAAGTAAATAATGTTTTCAATTGTAAACCATTACAGTTATTGGAATTATTTAGACAACAGTTGAGAACACATATCAAAAGTGAAAATGATTTCAAAGGATATGTTGAGTGAAATGAAATGAAGAACTGAAACGACCCAATGATCGGCAATCGCTTAAATAGTTTGAACCAATAGTTTTGGTCATCAATTGGTTTAGTATTGTGTCAGAAGGGAATAGTCTCTGAGTCGAGTGATTAACAAAAAAGTCAACAAAAAATCAGTGAAACAGTTTTGTGTGGAAAACGGTTCGGAAAGCTTTGAAACTTTCAATTTTTATTTTCTTCAATCAATTGAAAGATTCAATCGAAAAGTGTTTAAACATAAGATAATAATTTCGTTATCGATGCGTAAAGAATAGAATCGTATTCTCGCTCTGATTTGGTTGATATAAATCGCTTTCACTTCAAATCAAATTATAACCTTTGAAATCAAGTGACCAAAAAAGAATTCAAGAAATTTAATTTAGATTTTGTTTTTTGCCTTGCTTAATTCAATTAAAATTCTATTTTCTATTAAAAGTAAAAAATCTTATCCACAAACTATTGAGTTCTTAATGAGAATAGATTTCTACTATTCTTCCGGAATTGAGTATAGCTTCGGGTAAATATTTAATTGATCTAGGTATGCAGAGTATGGTTTATGAAAAAATTTCAAGTTCTAAATATTTGATAATTTGAGAAAAAATTAAACAAAAATAAATAACGATTGAGAGAAATAAATCGATTTTAAAAGAGTTTAGGAATCGCTCCAAATGTCAAGTATTTGAAAGAATCCATTGATTGAGACTTTCGTTTGACATTTGATTAGATTTCACTTTAATTCAAATTATTTGATTGTTTTTTGTTTTGCTCCTCATTTGCAATCAGTTGGAAATAATTCAGACAAAAGTAATTTCATTTTCTGAGGTCAAGAACTGGAAGTGATATGTGATATAAGGGTCAGAATAATTATCGTTAAAACTTAGTTAAGAGTCAATAGTTTTATAGATGAAAACAAAATCATAAAATTTGTCACAAATTAAATCCGATTTCTTTCATTCAAAAATTAATAGATTCATGTTTGAGTGAATATACCAAGCACAAACCAATCTAGATTAACTCTCGACTTTTGTTTAATTAAAATTATTAGTCATTTATTTACAGTATTATTCATTATTTTGATTCATTTCATTCATTTGTTAATTAAATGAGAGTATTATTCATTGGAGAGTGAGTTTTAGTGAGTTTTTTATGTTGAACCTCAAAATTTTCCTCAACATTTCTACCGACTCTCGATTTCTACCAAGAAAAATTCGGGGAGAGGTATGGTCCCGAGGTAAAATTTAGGGAATTTTGGCCAATATGCCTCTTAGCCATCACAGCATAATAAGCCATTGTGTCATTGAATTGACTGATTTAAGGTAAAAATAATTTTGTATCACAATTCTTGTGGTTTAACTAAATTTCTGCATTTATACTGAATATCTATCATTTGTGAAGCAGGTTCATTTTTTGGCCATCACTGCCAGTGATTCACTGGTTATCACTAATTCTCGTAGGATTTCTCTAATTATTCTTTGTTGGCATTTAAGTGAAGAAGATTTTAGCCAGGCATGGGCGAGGTCCGAGACCCTAGGGGGGGCCGTAGGGGGAGGCCGATTCGAGCTCTGGTCTAGGGGGGGCCA
>JAQGBD010000563.1:0-27588 GCA_034698165.1 Punctoribates punctum | reverse complement strand
CGCCGGAACACCTCAACGAATACTTACCGAAAGATAATATTTCAAACGCCACAGAAAATGAAACATCAAATAGAAATCAGACCCTTTCCAGTGATGGAAATGCAGTACAGTTCAGACTGAGCGCCACCCACTCTAATAGCTCAGTGGAACAACACTCCAACACTGTTAGAACCCAAGAGAACAGAATTAATTTGCAAAACAAAGAGAATCAGAGTTATAGTCAATATCCGAAGAGTAATGAGTCCTCATCTGTGGTAAACACTCCGACTGAGTCGCGATCTGCCTATACATCAAATTTCCCGACGATATCGAGTCTAATAACTAACGAATATTCAGACTTTTCCTTCACTCCAAACAAATCAATGTTTGGCTCAAATAATTCGACGAATTATTTCGAAAACTTTAATCCGAATCCATTAATGAATCCGAAAATGAGTTCACAAAACAATAATTTCCTTCAGTTTCCGCTACAGAACGACAACTCATTAATGCCTTTATATCCGATGCATTCCTATCCGATCCATAATTACCTTCAGAACAATACAAACAGTAATTCCAGTAATAATGCGAACAGAGATCAGAGTTCGCACTCAAATAGGAATATGTTTTTCACACCAAATGAAAGCCAGTCCTCAGTTGGAAACAATACGACTCCCAAAGGGTCACAAAACCCGAACCAAAGCCATTCATCTCAGAGCCGAAGTCAGACCTCAACTCTGACACCACAACAGACGAAGAACACGACATCACCGCCACAGAGCACTCAGACACAGAACCCGTCGAATAATGTAATGCCTATGAGATCGCAGAGGAATACTTCGACAGAACAGCAAATACCGCCCCAAACGAGACACTCCTCACAACACACGAGTCCCGTTACCTCTAATTCAAACTCTTCTAATAAAACTTCGAATTCATCTTCAGTTCAGTACTCGACTCACAATTCGTTTTCCATTTATTCGGCCGAAGCTCTTATTCGACAAAACGAGCCGACTGTCCAACACATCCCAAATAACGAACAAAACCGATACAACACTAATACAAGCGCTTCGGTGAGTCCACGAGTAGCACAACAACCGCACAATAGTGCGAACCTGTCCTTCAATAGTGAGCGCAACCCATCGCGAGCTTCGATCTCCTATTCGGCCGAAAGTCTGATTCAATCGAATTCATTGAATACTTCAAATCAAATGTCGAACAAATCTCAGAGAGAAGTCGAAAGCGAACCCTTGAATGCCGTCAACGATACCAATAATAACAATAACCGAATCCCTTATTATCAACACATCAGTCATAACAACAGTTCCAACACTTCTAATAATTTGGTTCAGAGAACGGATCAAAACAATTCAAACAATTTATTTAATTTCGATAATACTTTGAACTCTCGGATCACGACATCGACAGCGAACACAATATCACAGAACTGTAGTAATAGTTATCCACAAATCACTTTCAACTCCTATTTGCCAGATATCAGAACTTCGACGGCAACGACCACTTCTGAGTCCATTTTCCCGATCACTTCGAACGCGACGACAGTCAACACTAATACCAATCGTAGTCTGTCTTCAAATTCAATCTCGAATAACAATAATAGCAATAATTCGACAAATTCTACGATCAATAGTAATAACAATCATATCAGTCATACGGTGTCTAATATGGGAGGGACTGCTCAGCCACAGCACAGTCCCGCTATATATCCCCAGAATAGCCAAAACTCTAATTCACAGCAAAGCAAACGTTCGGCAAATAATTCGTTCAATTCCGGAGTCAATGCTTTCATTCACTCGAATGCAGACAATTATCTGAATGCCAGTCATTCGACAATGTATTCGACTTCAGGCCCGCCATTAGTTGAGCCCAATCTCAATACAAACCCAAATCAATATCAAAGAAGTCCTCGAAATTCTGAGTTACGATTCGGTAATTGTTTACAACCGACTAATCAGAACCCGAGCACAACATCGACGGCACAACACAACAACACAAACGCCGGCTGTTTCTTCGCCAATACCGCATCCAATACAACATTCTTCCCGACCTCTTCTGGTACTCCTTTTCCGCCACTATTGCCGAGCGCTCCCTCTCCTTATGATCCGACGCCATTTACGACAGCGCACAGACCGCCGATGTTTCCCAATTCGTTTATGCCTGACTTCAACCCTCCGTTTGTGAATTCGGGTGCAAACAATCCGTTGCCGCACATAACCGGATCCAACTTCAATATAAACTCTTCGATCACTAACAACAACAACAGTTCCAACTCTAGTAATAAGAGGGAAACCCATTCGACGAACACAAGAAGTTCTTCTAATATGAGCCGAAGTCCTAATCAATCGAAACAATCGAAGATCAGTGGAAACAGTAATACCTCTAATACTAAGACTAAGAAACAGAATAACAGTAAACATAACGAGAGTTCAAACAATACGTCTTCTCGTCATTCAAACGATAATTACTTTTCGATGAATGACTTAATGTCTTCGACGGCACCCACCGTTCAGAGCCAAACTCGTTATCCGAATTTTGTGGTCAACCCTCAAAATCATAACCACAGCCGACAACCGGTTCCGACGACGACTGTTTCGCCGACTCATTCGACAAACACTAAGAACGTGACCTCAAGTGCTGACACTTCCTCTTCGTATCCACTTTTCAGACCTCAATCGCAAAATGTGAACAACTCTTCAAACGTATCAAATTCGGCCAATTTTAGCGTTAATTCGCTACAGAACTCAAACCGATCGGCGCCGACATCGAGTGCTGCGCCGCACTTCGGCTCATCGAGTGGTGGAGCACACCATTCATCGAATGCCACGAATTTCCATTTGAGTAATATATTCCCAGACATTAACTCCAATAACAGCGAAACTCTTGCCTTATCTCCCATGAAATTCCCGCCTCCGGTGACACCAGTTGTACCGCCACCGGTGGCACCGCCTCTGAGTCAGTCTGCTATTGATTCGAACCCTTACCCGAATCATCACCCGAGTGGTCACCACCAAAATATATACCACTCGAGCGCTCGAATATCTACACCTCATAACGCATTCAATACTTTCCTGAGTTCCGGGACTTCATCGACACATAACTCGAATAACCATCCCTTTGACCCCCACATAACCCCAAACAACAGAACAGCCCCTTCCACTCAAATGTCAGGAATTGGAGCCAATAGTTCACATTCGACTTCAACTTTAGGGGCGACACATCCGCACAGCCATCACTCCTACCCTAATATCGTTCCGTCGTTTAATTTTTAACCAATTATTTAATTGTTTTTCGAAATCATTTATCGAATGTATTATAGTTTTAAATATTTATTAATTTATAATAAAGTTTATCAGAAATTTGTTTGAATTTGAAATACGAATAAATATTTATAATAAAGACTTTGAAAAGTGAGTCAATAGTTGTTTTCATTTCAGGAAATGCTATCAGTTTTGAAGGAAAGGGTTTAGACATGATTTCGATGACTCAAAATTGAGATTCAGACGATTATTTACATAACAAAAGATGTTTATTTAAATAAGCAAGATAACATGTTATTGTCGCTAAGTTTCACGCATTTCATTTGGGTTTCTGGATTTGTTCAAGTACTTTTATTTAATGTAGGGGTAAATTCAGTAGTATTTGAGTCAATCTTTCAAACTTCTCATTGATTTACTTTCAGTTTATGAGTTGAATATTAATTTTGAATTTAAATATTGTGTTGAGAAGAATGGCCACCAATTCCAGAGTTATAACTCTCAATGATTTAACCGAATCGGAGCCGACATTAAAACTCAGGCTTATGGCAGATGACTTGGCTAAGAAAAAGTCAAAGCCAAAGGGGTATCTGACCAGAACTAGGGAGTGGTTGGGCGAAATGACTACTCTGAGAGATGACTTCCATCTCGAGGAAAGTGCAGACCCGGCCACCACTGAACGCAACAAAGAGAAAGTCAAAAAGATTTTCGACAAAATGAAGCAAAAAATTGAGGAACAAAGAGATAGTACTCTCGAAGCCATGGATGGAATGACGAGTCAACAACAAGAAGATGTCGTCACATTTTGGAGCTCAGCCTTTGACTTCATAATGGATTTGATCAATTGGGTCAGAGATGTCTTTGATTTGGTGGTCGAGAAAATAAAACAAGGATTCCATCTTGTCAAAGAAGTGATCAATGATTTCTTCTTCACTGTCTTTAAGTGGATTCGAAAGATCTTCTAAATCGGAGCTTACTATCAAAAGATTGTAACCATTGTCTGAAATTTCTTTTGATAAAAATCTGTATTCAATTAAAAGTCCAATAATTCTGATTAAAAGTAATTTTCATTAACAGAATGAAAGTCTTGAACTCATTAATTGAAAGTTAATATCAAAGAATTGTTGGCACTCTGGGTGTGTCCTCTTCTATGTCAGCCCTCTCCTCATTAGTCTCCGATTAGAGAAATTATTCTCAGTTTTTGTCACTCATTATGTTTGACTACTTTAGAGTGTATTCAATGGACACCAATATTATAATCACAACTCATTCGGTGATATTTTTTAGCATTCAATAAATGATTGGCAAAAGTGGGCGTAATATTAATTTCTCGAGTTTTCAGATAATTTTTATGAGTTTTTATTCATTTTTATTAATTGCTCTCTCTATTCAATTACTCCTCTGATATATATTTTTTCAATTTCGTGAATATTAAAGAATTTTTATGACCTGAAAATCAAGTCATTAAAATAACAGCAAATTTTTCAAATTCAAGAGCTTTTCCCCAAATATTCGTCTTCTGAGTGATATTTACGGCAATTATTTTCTCTAATGTTATGCCTTTTTGAGCAAAAAATAGTGATTTTTATATGGATTCGAAAAAATTGGATAAAATGTTTTGAAATTATCTCAAATGAAGAGAAAAATGAGTAAAAAAATAATGAAATTAGTGCTAAAAATTATGTTTGAATAATAAAATTACAACTTTTTTATTATAGTCTATTAAATATTCATTCGCTTTACTTAAAATTGATTAGATTTTGAGCAAAACTTTTTTGCTATACTTTGCACTCATTTGTGATGAAAATCATAATTTTGTTTCACAAAAATTGTATTCAAAATGTTTTGAAACAAATTTATCGCTTTTTTTAAGTCTGAGTCCGGACTCAACTCAAAGTAAATATTAATTTGTGTTAATTAATAATCAAAATTTCATTAAAATGATAGACAATATTGGGTTAAACCAAACACTCCTTTCAGTGATGAATAGGAAACACTCCTTTCAAAGGGAGTGCACACAATTAGGAGTAAAGAAATTTTAAATATAATTAAATAGTTTTATTGTTTTTCGACTTAATGGATAAGTTTTTCAATTGATGAGAGCAATACTTATGAAGCAATTAAATTGTTCAAGATCATTTGTCAAATTGAATACTAGTCACGAGTAAGGACTTAACCACAGCTTTTGCTGATGAGTTTGGTCTCAATTAATTCAAACGTAAAATAACACAAACTATGAATTATTTAATTAATAGATTTTCAATGAAAGGACTCATCAATTGGTGTATCCCTTCATTCAATTGATTGGCAAACAATTGACAGCAAAATGACTATAATTAACGACTTTTGATGACTGAAAATACCCTCAATTTGTACTATAAATCAATATTTAATTAAACAAACGAATGAATCATAAAAGGGTTCATTAATTCACAAAAATATCCCACTTTATGCTATCAGTAAAATTGAATGCTCAATGTCGGTTTATCTAGATCAGTTCACTCTAATCTGGGCTGAATATTATTCAAATCAAAATCTGATAAAACCTTTTCAATGAATTAAATGTATCTCTCATTGCAGTAATCAAATGAAAGCCTTGAAAATCTGGAGACAATTAAATGAGTTTGAGAGAGAGAGTCAATTGGAGCATGGTCTATTGTTTGAGGAACAATCATCTTGGCTCTAGAAGTCAGACAAATGCGAGGACTTTTATAATTAACTTTAAGCGATGATTAACTGTAATGTTTGTGTTTATATCATATCCTCTTTCAGACGACTGACTCTTAAATTAAATTAAATTATCAGAACTGACAGTAATTTGGTTTCCAGAATATGTTTATACAATTGTTTATACAAAACAAGAAAAACACAATTCATTGTTATTATGTGTCGTCTCCTAATGCTGTCCATTACAGACATTACAGACATTACCCACAGATAATCAAAACCGTTTTCATATCCGTATTTCAATCAGAATATTAAAATTTTTTGATCAAAATCCTGTCATTAATTAGATTTGAAAGTTTCAAATTATAACTGAATATTGCAAAACCAGTTGAGGATATGGCACATCATATGCGAACACATCCTTCTTCTCTGTCATACAACTAATTGAATTATGCCTGAATAAAATCTATTATCGAAAATAGTTATCTTTCAAAACAAACAATAATTGTTTTATTAATGAAATTAGACTTACATTAGAGAGAAATTGCATTCAAATAATTAGTTGTTATAATTTTTTTTTGTAAAATACAAATAAAATCCCGAAGACATAGAACAGAATGAGTAAAATTCCCCATAAAATAGCGGTAAGGCTTGCATTGAATGCGCCGAATGAGTTATTATGGCTTTTGTCTTATCTCTCAAATGATTCATAATTAAGATGACATTAGGCTGTCATTGAGGAGCGACTAATTGCACGTAAAAACTATTATCTGTTGTCTGTCTTATGTATATCCCGTTTATATGAATGACTTAAACGAAATGCAATTAAATTATTCGTTCAATTATTTCATCTGTTGTTCAAACAAAGGCATCGATTTTCGCCATAATTGCAATTATGTCTGAAAAGAGCCATAATTTTAATAAATTTTAATGAATTACTGAATTAGTGGCGAATTTCTGAAAAATTCTTCCAAAAGAAAGAGTTTTAACTAATCTGATATTCAAAAGAGTGGAAGCGGTTATCGATGGTATCATTAAAATGATTGAAAATCCAAATCTCATTATATAAAAGTCCATTTGAGGGGAAAAATGAGCAAAAAATTTCCCGTATGAAAGATGAGGCACTAGTTTCCAAGGTATAAATATATTGTATAAATATATTGCTGGAGAAAAATATCTCCACAAATAATAACCAAAAGTTTATATGCACTCAAAAAATCTCTGACTCGTAACTAATTTTTTAAGATTGAAAATATTTCTTCGCTCAGCCCTGAGATTCTGTGCGCTCTTCTCGAGTCCAGAACAGAATTCATTGGTTAGGGTTTACTGAATCTAATTTGAAATTTGCTCCAAAACTCGTTTAACTTCCATTTGATGACAGAATTCATAGAAACGATAAACGGATACAAAGAATAAAAATTCAAATCAACGAAAATGTTTTGTTTCTTTCAAAGACGACTCCGGATAACGACTAATGGTTTGAATAATAATAATAACTAATTAAACATAGAGTTAATTAACTCAATTACACCGTATTTTGTGAATCGCTGTGTGTTTGCAATACATCTGCGAATTATACGTGAATTGTATGCCTTTATCTGAATAGTCATAGAATAGCAATAGATAGCTATGACCAGAGCCCAGCCGTATATCGTGTACTAAATACACAAATTCATACTAATATTCAAAATCATATATTTATTTAATCACTTTTTTGAATCACAATTAACTGCATTCACAGCGAGTGTTGACACAAACGCCGGACAACCGCTGAAATTCAGCTCAAAGTCAATATATTTTCACACATTTTGTGTGAAATAATAGTTTGCGTTTCGAAAAGTCGTACCATTTTTTGTGGGTCTGGCCTCAGATGAATGGTGTGACCGAATTAATTACGAATGAATTGTCACTTTAAATAAAATTTTTCCTCTATTCATAAGATTTTATGCAAATATTTCTCTATTTAATGCACAGAATATGTGTTTTCTATGAAAATAAATTCTGATTTCTTTGGCTAAAGTATAGCGAAGGCAGCGATCCGTTGGTCCATAAGGTCTATAAATAAAAGGCTGAGAAGTTTTTTCACTACATTTAAGAATTATATCAAATAGTTTAGTGTTTGAAAAGGAATTTCTTCTTTACTCTAACTCTAAAATCTGTGAAATAACTTAATAGCAGTTCCTTTGAAAAGAGATGAGAAGAAAAACTAATTTATATTACGCTTCATATCTGGTATTCATTGCGAAGAAATATGTGTTAAACTCATAAATAAATAAGTTTTGAATAAATTAATAGATGAGATGAGAAATTAAATTTTTATCCACACGTCTAACACCGAGGACAGACCTTAACGTGATTTTATGTGAATTATATGACAGTTTACACAGTTTTGAGTTGGAGTCAGACACGAGAAGCAAATTTTTAAGACAAATCTGTGCCGAAGACAGGACTGACTCACGAGAATGAAAAAGGAGTTTAACTTATATTAAATATTACGTTAGGGAGCCGTTGACGACACGCTATTATCAATCATATATACAATTTGGAAGATATAACTATTTTTTGCGTTTTGTTTCCAATAAATTCAACTCATATTATATAATATACAGAATATTCAGAAAATTTGAGCAAATATTCTGTAATGGCTTTGATTTCTTTCACACTATTTCTCCATTGATTTGAGACTAGACTTCACAATACTTTTGAATTGGTTCTGAATAAATGATAGGAATGCTATTTATAGGAATCCCCTCACGGTATCAGTCGTTAAAAGTCGGATAATTTTCATCTTTCAAATACCAGAATATTCGTGATTGACGTCAAAAATCTCCCTCTAATGTGATTAAATTTTTTCAAAGGCACTGATTGTCATATTTTGGACATTAATTTTGTGCTCAGTTTATTAGTGGGGCGCTGGTAGAGGGGTCGACCCTTAGTATCCCCACAAATATGACGACTATGAGAGTATGATTGAGACTCCCAGGTCTTACATCGCTGTGCAGAACCGCCCTATTTACGAAATTTCAAATTTTGATAGACTTGCCTTGATCAATGCAAAACCAAAGACTGTATTAGACTTCACACCATTTATATGTCAAAAGGCGCTCAAAAGTGACTAATTTTAGACAAATAATCATTTGGTTCATAAGATGTTTGTAATTCTGGTCGTCACCAGAATACGCCCCACAAGTCATTGAGGACAACAGTAATTGCAATGATTTACATGCGGTTCGTCTCCTATTTTAATGACCATTACGTTTGGCTCCGTTTCAGTTATGAACAGAATTCACCACTTTTTTCATTAGCGAAGAACTTCATGACTTGTTTTCAGTGGTGGTCCACAATGTAGTCCACTTCCACACCAATCATATAATTCATTGTTTTTTCTCATTTTCTTGATTCGTTTTCTCTATTATTCAAATGATATTAAGATAATTGAAATACAAATACAAGAAATACATTAATCTTTTCTTCGAATAAAATAAACGTTTCTTTTTGTTGTCATTAAATTAACTCAACTATTGATTAAAAATCCATTTCTGTTACCAATAATTCAGCGAAAATATAATCAAATTCAGAGCTTAACCTAATATTTAGCTTAATTTGCATTCAATATAATTGTTATCATTAGAGATAATTAATAAGATTTTTGTTTCAATACATCGATTGTCTCTGAAATTAATTTTTGAATTAATTATGTTTTGGTTTAAACTGATTATAGTTTTTAATAGAAATCATTATTTCACTCGATATCCAATCAATCAATTAATTGCATAATTAGCTAATGATTTGAATTTTTAAGTGTTTTTCAAACCTGTTTTTAAAAACATTTCGTAAATAAGTATAATTTTATTCATTATTTCTTTTAAAGCGATTTATTTCTGGCAATTTTTCATCTTGTAATTAATGCTAGCATTTAGTATAGCCTAAGATTATCTTGATGAAATTGATAACAAATATAATTATCATCAGAAGGTTGAGACAAAACATATATGAATTACATGATTACCGTCTGATTAAATTTAATGATTAAAATCTTGGAACTCATCTATCAATTTATGACATACTATTCGGCTTATAATCGGATTAAATACATTTTGAGAAAATTTTCAGAAAAAATATTGAGTTCAGAGGATTGCCAACAAAAAAGAAAATATTTGATAAATAGAGGCTTTTGTCGATTCGTCAGTTTATCTCTTATTGTTATGGAATACCTCTGGAAGTCATTCATTTGCGAAGAATTTTTCCAAAATAAACAGAAGACAAATGGGATGCCAACAGATTAGATAAGATTTGGAACAGGGTTTCAATTAAATTAATTGATACCAAAGGACAGTCGACTTATCACAAAGCGATTACTTTTGATTTTTTTTGTCCAATATTTTAATCACTGTTTTATATAACAATAGAAGAAACGCCGAATAATTTTAAGTCGATTCACAATTAAATAAGTGATTAAAACAAATACAAAATAGTAGTAAAACATTGGTATCGATGTAATAATGGTAATAATGGGCGGATTATTAAACCAATGTCTCAAATATGGGCTTTTTTTGTCGATAGTAGTTTTCATGAGTTATTGAACTTATAGATAGTTTTTGGATGAGTCGACTGTCGGACGGCTTTTATCGTTAAATATTTATTTAGTGTTTGGTCTCAATCTTCAGCCAATATTTCTACAAATTATTGTATAAATATCTGAAAAATATTATATAAATATATGAAAACTAAAAATATATATTTTTTGCAAACAAATAGTTTATAAATAGCAAGATGGAAACAAATGTTTTAGATTTGCAGGATTATTCACCGAATAGTTAAATAGGCTAAACAATTAGTGCTTGCATGATTGTCAAGGACAAAATTAAGCCTAGATCTGATTATTAAAGATGAATTACTTTGGAAAAATTGAATAATAATTTGGAAACCAGCTTGCTAATCTCTCTCGACATCTCAACTGATGAAATGGTTTTTGTCTGACAAAAGTCTATGTAATCCTTACTTCAAACTTGTATTTCAATAATCCATTCAATAATAAGAAGAAATAAATCAAAGGAAATGACTAATATTTACCCAAAAATTCGTGGAATAGTCAGAAGAGACGATTTTTTTTATTCTAATCTGTATTTTGAATAACATTTTCTTCAGATATTTCTTCCAAATAAGAGCTGAGTTGTGATGAAAACTAAAACTTTTGATTATAGGCCTCAACTAAAACTAGGTCTGACTTGAATTGGCATTCATTTCAGTTCCCAACGGACGCCGGCTTTTAGGTGTATTCAACTTTCCTGTCGTATAATTCCTTTCCTCAACCATAGAGTTAGCCATCATTTCATTACATAATAGTCTGTCTCTCTATTAGAAGGCTATGTCTGCCATAAATGCAATACAAGTAATGAATATATGAGTAATTTGTAGATTAGCGCCGATATCACTACTACTCAGTTATCGTCAAATAAATCGTTAAATTTTTAAAGCCGGCCATAAGTTTGCACTCAGGGCTCTAATTCCGGCCATTCTTTTCTTATAAGGTTCACAACAATTGGATTCCAATGAACTAAAAGCTATGAATCCGGGAATCTCTCAAACGTATGAGTCGTACGTAATTGGAGTTGTGATGCATTGCGGACACACATAAGGCTAAGTCTCCGCACAGAAACTGTTTGCCATCGATTCTGTGCTAATGCCTCACAACTGCTAATTCAAATGTATTATTCAAGTGAGCGAGGAATTATTTAATGCCAATGATTTAGTCTAAGAAGTAAACAAACGCACAGGATATCAGATACTGTTTTTTTTCACCCGAGCAACAATCAGGCGCTCACAAGTTCACTCCCAGAACAGAGGCATTTCAGAGAACCTTTGTATGGAGTGAATGGACAATATGTCAATCCGGTTGTGACACAAAAATTATTAGAAAACATAACATAAACTACAGAGAAATAAATGTGAGACCGAATGACACAGAATTTGAACCAAAAAAGAGATGAAAGAAGTAATCAATTGATTTGTGTATAAAAGTTGGTTATTGTTGTAATGCATTTGACTTCTCGGCATTGCATGTAATAAATGCAGTGAAGCGTAATTAAGAGATAAATACTGACATTTGTCGGACACACTCTTTATTTCCATTGTTTCTGTCCTCTAAGACTTCATCACTAATATTGTGACCATTTTTATAACTGTAATAACATTTCATTCTTATGATTATTATGTGTTTTCTGGTCAGTGATGAGTAGAGTAGACGTGAGGCTCGGCTTGATTTACACCTCTCATTGTTAGCCAGCAATTTTTTGCCAATGACTAACACCCTCTCACACATCAGTTAATAGGAGAGGAACAGAATAATGCGATTGAGTTGTCACTCATTTCTCTGATCAGAGCCAACATTCACTCTATAATTAGTGAAATGATTTTTTCCCTGTTTTTTGTTGATTGAAATTTTTGTTACTATGATATTAATTGACTCAAACTATTCAAAGTATTTAGATTTCGTTCTCAATTCACTCCTGGTATGAGTTGTGCGCCAATAGTATAGCAATTAATTCTGTTTTCATACTTTTAATTGATTTCACACATCGATTGAGGTCTGAAACTAAGAGCCGACTAAAAGCCGACAAATTTATCAGTTATTTCATAACAAAAGAGAAACTGAACGCAAAACTAATTCATTATTTTGTCGGAAAACTAATATTTATTTATGAAATTTCAGACAACAAAACATTTTTATGCATTGAAATTGATTTCGTTGTCCGTACGACAGATTCTTATCCCTTAATACTCAGCCATTTAGTTGTTTATCAATAAATTGTGCGTTAATACAATATTTGGGATCTGATTGACTGATAATTATAGATATTTTGCTTATTTTCGCTTTAAACTGAATAATTGATTGATTAAAAAGAAGAAAAATAACTTTCATTAAGTATTTATTGGTAGAAATTAACTCAATATTAATATTGAACTTTCAGTTAATGTTTTATTAGATACCAAACAGAGCCCAACAATAAATAATAGTTTATTAATGATTTCTCTTCGTTTCCATTCAATCAAGAGGTAGAAATTACCAAGGTGCTCAATGTTAACTCAAAAAGGGGTCAATATTCTGCGCCAAAGACATTACACTTCTCTGTTGATAAGTTTATGATCTTTTGGTTGGGATTTATAACCTGGACATTGATTTATATTTGTTTTCTGTTATAATTCTCTATTGTCTGGTTTGTGGCGATCTCTTGAGCTGAGTCTAGGCTGAGCCCAACTCTGTCTTATTGTTTAATAATGAATAATCAGCCGCAGAGTCGTTAATATAGAATTAAATATTTATAAATACATACAATTTGTATAAATAGTCATCAAATATAATACACAATACTATTATTAAAGCCATACATTTATATATATATTTAATAAATTGAAAAAAGGATATAAAAAATAGTAATAACTATCGGAAAAACCGGTGAACTCATTGATGGATATTTCCTCGATTTCCACGAAAAGAGAGGCAGAGACTGAATCTGTTGGTAATCATCGATCAAAACCTAAAGTGAGGCATAAATAAAAAGTTTTGCATAACTTTTCCAGAGATAGTGAAAGAGAGGAAAAGTTGACTGTTTTTGGGTATAAATAAATAACTTTCGACTTTATATTTTATGCCAATTTTTTGGGCTCTATGTGGCTGTCGGTGAGCTTTAGTGGTTAGCCCCGGGCTTACCGGTGCTCACTGTCTATTGTTTGGCTGAATATCCATTTAATAAATAGAGAATATTCTAATTTATCTAATAGTATGGGTGTGAGGGACAGACCTGATTGAATTGAAACACTGTTTTTTATTACGTTTAATAATACCAGAGCTAAATGCGTCGTCGCATATGTATTTCCAGTGAAAACAGAACGGTATGAAAATCCCAGAGTAGAGAGGAAATACACTTTAGCACTGGAAGGCACTGTTAGGCCAGCAATCAATTGATTCTGTTGTTAGTGTTGCCCAGAGTTAGCGCACAGCGAAAAACTTTTTGGCTGAGCGCTCGTCTCTTCGCTCTTAAACTTAGTCCGCAATCATATACTCCAAGTCTTTGGCTGAACTTCATATCCGACTAATAGTATAATAAAAACGCCGAACCCTTTGTCTGTGTAGAGGAGAAAAAATTGTTTAACTAATAGTTTTGGTGTCTATTGTATGGAAAGTGATGTTATTCTAATGAATTTTGTGTATAATATATGCTAATAGTATTAGAGCTCATCTATTAGTCTGTTTATTATTATTATTGCGATCATCTCATCCGTAATACTAATACTAATGCAATACTAATTTTTTGCATTACTCTGAATGCACTCAAATATATTCGTGACTAAAATTTCCAAAATTCTCATCGCTATTAAATGAAATGACCTTTTATTCAAAAAACTGTTCCCTTGTTTTATGTGATAACTCCGGAAACGTCTGTTGTATTGGACTTTAAAGCCTTGAAAAACATTGTAATATTGGAAAGATTTTGGCGCTGATAATTAAATCACAACTTTATTGACAGGTGAGTTTGAAATTGAAATTTTTATAATAAAACTATCCATTCATTTGATAAATGGATTAAAGAATTAAAGAGCTTTTCACTCCAGGTCTGAAATAACAGCTTTCTATTGATTTTTTGCTCTTTTGAGACAATGTTTGGCAAAATATTAATACTTTTGTCAGAAAATTAAATTTCATCCGGAATTTGGACCAAACTTAATGTTGACCTGAAGTCTGACTGTTTATAAGTCGGGTATAACTCCATTAAATTTAAGTGTTTCCAAGGGATTCGTTGTCCGCATTTGGCGCTGACATTAATTTTATTTTGACATCAATTCTAAGGATACGTTCAAAACAAATAGAAAAAGTTTTTTTTATATACTTTTATAGTCTATCGGCTTATATGTAAAGAAATATGTTTTTCTGTTCGGTGGGCCCCAGAAATACAGCGCTTTTTTCTTCGCCTTTTTTATTATTAAACCATATTTTCAAGAGTTAGGAGTTTTCTCTCCAACAGTGAGTTTTGTGGACAAAATAATAGCAAAACTAAACTAATAGTGAAAATAGAGAAACAAAAAGCGAATCAAAAACTTCTTTCTTTATGTGAGTTATAAACTGTTGGAGTCTTTTGGTGTTTGTCTGCACGAAAACCACATCACGTTTTCCCTGATTTTATTCTTCTTGTTTCCATTCTCTCCACTCTTTGCTGTTTTTCGTTTGAAATATATTTTCTTCCAGTGGTAGAGATCGTGTCGTTATAGCTGTTTGCAGTTCCCATCCTTTATCTGCTCATTCACTGCAAACTTTTGAGTGAAAAGTCCACAAAAAACGAAAGAAAACAATGATATCTGAAGTTATATTAATGTATTGCCAATTATTATGGCATTCCTTATCTTCAACTTAACTCAGATCTGATTTTCTAAATATTGTGCTATAGTTTGACAGTATTTATAGTATTTATAAATATATGATAACTCTTTGACTGACAATCTTTCCGCCGGAAAGCACTCAAACGATAAAATTTATTTATTGTATAAATGCATTGATATTTGATTTAAATGAAAATTTTCATAAATTCAATGAATCGGAGTTTGCTTTGAAAATAGGTTTCAAATATTCTTCAAACTGATAAATAAAAGCAAAAGAGTATTACTCTTCATATAAAACAATATCGCGATGACTGACAGGACGTCAAAAGAGAAACAAAATAGACTTAAAACAAGACTTTAATATTTATAGTTTGAAAATTCAATTTGTTATCTGAGAAAATCTTTTACTCTTTTTATTTGTATTTTGTTTTTGTTATTAAATTCAATATCAAAACAGTTATCTGATGCACGAAATTCGTCAGAAGAGCACAGAATAGCTCAGAATATTAGACATTAGACACAATGAATTGACACCAATTTCACTTCAGTACACAAAATAGCGTTTGAATAATAATTGAGTCGAGTTTTGAGCCACTTTTGAAACTAAAATTTTACCATAATATCGATAATATGCTAATTCATTGCTAGTTAATTGTCGGCAAAGAATTTATGGAATATTTATCTCTTTTGCTGACCATTAGTTGGAAACGACTGCTAATAAACTTTTGCCATAATTTGATTCATTAGAGAAAAAATTAGTCGAAAGTTATTCCGAATTTTAATCAAAAATAAAGTTATGACAAAAATATGAGAAAAGCATTTGAATCTAATCATTGATTTGCGAGACATGAACCACAGGTTCGGTTTCAACAGAGGACTGTGCGATAGGAAGTGCAGTGAGTGTCGAGTAATTTTTTTGTGTCTGTTATTAGAGCACAGACACTATGAGTGGAGAGTCATACAAATCAATGGCAACAAAATTATAAGCTCAGCATATCTATGACATCCTAATTCAGTACTCAAGCCATTAGTCTATCGCTAAATGTATTGAAATATTTTTCGCCTAAACCTTTGCCTATCCTATGATTAAAGTAATTACATTAATTGTGGTCATTCTGTCGCACAGACTTCTAAATTCATCACACGTTCAAACTTTACATACCGTTCCCGTTAGAGATGGTTCTGAGAAAAGGGAGATCGCTGTGAGTGCGCATACATAACTATGTATTAGAGCATGGTGACTTTGAGATAAGTCAAATATTGCAATTACTTTGCAATCGAATGAAACATAAGATTAAATGGATTTAATTGAATGTTGATTCGATTCATTTGATCTTGATTACGTGTGAAGCATATGAGTCACCATATTTACAGTTCCATTCTTGTTATATTATCAGGGCATAAATTCAAGAGCCTTATTTCAACTATTTGTTGAAAGTAAAATAGGTTTACCAAGCTTATTTTGAGCTCATAATCAGGAATTTGGAAAAACAAAAGCATAGATTAAAATTGCAAATGATTTGCTTATTTAAAAGTGAGCTAGAATCATTTCCATTGGTAATTTCAATGGCCTCAATACCTTTTGCTGGCATTCGGCTGACTATTTGTGCCTTTGGTTTAAAAATCATTAGAATATTGTATTAAATATTTTTATTATCGTTATTAATAGCATTACATTGAATTGGAATTCATATGAATTGAGATTAAAAATATTTTCTGTGTTTATATTTATTGCTTTTACGATAACGTCGTTCATCAGTCATATCATAAACTGAGCAGATGTTTAGGTGAAAGCAATTTATTAATTTATTCGTTTCAAATTCAAACACAAATATCACATTAAATAGTTTTGTCTTTAAGGATGAATGGCATCGGCTTCTCATCCGAATATCTCCACTGCCTTTGCTTTCAATGTTTTGATTATATTTGTGAACAATTTTTCTGACACTATCTGACTCTGAATACCCAAAAAGACATATCATTAACGGTTAGACATGGAGTCGATGTGTTAAACACAATTAGAGTCTCGCTATTTGTTATAAAATATTTATATATGTTATTCATAATAACAATTCACTCGGAATGAAAAGTTAGTGCAAAAAGATTTAATGTCACAGAGATTTGTATTTTGAAGCCCTTTCTTCTATTCTGTTCCCTCATCTCAAATGATAAATACATTCTACAACTATGAGCAAGCAATTGGAAAGTCGTATATATCCGGACTCCAAATAGAATTATTCGACAAATATCCTGGAGATATAAATAAGTGAAATATGATCTATCATAATCTAAATTGGGTTTGCTTGATTACCTTGTTATATGGTAGAGGTGCCTTGCTCATCTTGAAAATAAACAGTATTTTTTCATTAAAATTGGATGTCATGAGTGGAAAAAACATTTTAATGTCTGTCAGAACAGAACAACTGTAGGAAAGAGTTGAATATTTTTAGAGCAAAATAATGAAAACATTAGAGCAATAAAATATTCATTAAAAAACTGGTGATTTTAAAACTAATTTTAATATTTTATATTCAATTTTGTTAATGCAATTTGATTTGGTTTCCGGCACAGAATCAAGTCGTGTATTCTGTGCCACAATTATTTTCCATCTCTGTAGTCAAAGTGGAGTACATTTTATTCTGAGGAAAGGGTGTTTTAAAGGGAAACGTGTCTTAACTATTGGCTTCTGACAAGTGATAAACTGTTATTCAAGACCTATGGTGTGCTCTTCTGCTCCACTATTGCTGTTTCACCTGAAGGCAGTTCAAAGTATATGGAAATCCATATCTTTATGTCTAACCATAACTCACAAAAATTCAAGTTTATATAAAACTAATATATTTGAGACTAACTTATTAGTGAAAAGGGAAAGGGAGGGGAACGGTGAGAGAGATAGTGAGAGCATTGCATTATTTTTTTTTCCTACTATTCTTTCTGCGAGTGTGTTATGAAGTGCACATCAAAACCATTTATATGAATTAATAATGAAAATGAGGCAAACTTTTTATATAACAAGAGCTGAAAGACTGAGCGAATGGACTGCAAATTGCATTTCACTGCATATTCCTCTTCACTAACTCTCGCTGTTTGTGTTTCCACTCCTATTATAAAATTCTGAGCTCTAATGTATGGCTCGGTATGAGTATTGTGGTCATGCAGTCGGTGGCCATACCTACCACTCCATACCAGAGTTGGAAAATTATTTAATGCACATTTTTTTGTTGTGTTTGACTGAGAAGGAGTACAAAACAAATACAGTCTGATGTTTGGGCTAATGGCTGGTCAGCGAAGAAAAATTGTGTACACCTTTCAATCGGAGCACAGAATAGAAAAATAAGGAACGAGTGAATAAATATTTAATGAGAATACGAATAAAATCTAAATGAGAGGCACTTAACCGAAATTTTATTCAATCAGAGTTTTCAATATATCGAATGCTTTCAAACAACACTTTACTTATATTTTGGATCAGATGTCAGGAAATTCTAATTTTTCGCCATTACTTCAAAAATTTAAATACCTATGAAAAGCCAATTATTACTCTTTTCAAATGTCATTTCAATCACTTACCGAGAAATCTCTTATTTCAAGTTAACTTTGAATATTCAAATGACACGTAGTCATTAGAGGTGAGCAAGGTGCTAACAAATCAACTCAAACCCACATGATTTTCTACCAGGAAAATGTATACACATAATCATATAACATAAACATATATTTATCATCTTGGTCCTTGTCAGAGCTATGCTAATTTTAGAGCTATTTATGCACATCTGCTAAATATTTTTTAAGTATTTTGAAAAAGCAATCATAAAATCAAAACAAATGAAGGATTTATTTCCCAATTGGAAGAGTAATTGAAATAAATTTATCGATAAATTCCGAATAAATTCTCTCATATTAGTCATAAAGTATTAAACACTTGAGAATTGAGATAATAATTCAATAGAAAACATAGAAATCGAATCTATTTAATAGATTAGAAGATTCCTCTATATCTTTGTAAACAGAGACAAATACCAAAGATTAAGAGGCAGTGCTTTGCTCTCAGAGGAAAGTAGTGGTAAAAAACGGTTAATCATAGATAATAATCAGGCAATTGAATGGAAAACTTTCGGTTTTTATTTCAATATTAGAATAAGAATCAAAACAAAGGTTTGATATTTGGAAAACTCATTATAAAGGGTTGGTATGAGTATTGGCATCATTTGAGTTGCAATTAGTGTTCGGCTAATGTCTTGTTTGCAATCTATTTATGATATCTCATGTGTTGTTTATTGTGAACGTTGGCCTTTCAGTCAAAGCACAGGTATCGTAGAGTTTCATAACATAGCAGACGGTATTCTATCGGCTCTAATATGTCTCAATCAATTACAAAGCTATAGACAGGGTAAGGGATGGTATGGGTGCGCCCGCAAAAAAAATATCTTTTTTATTACTGCTAAAAGTTTTATTGGGCACAAAACATAACTCAATTCCTGTGCCGTATGGGAAAGGTATGTCACAAAAAGAGAATACAAAAAAAGTTTATATCTAATGCTTGTGCTGTCCTTCACTAATGACAATAATCATGAGTTGATATACCTCTCAATCGACTAAATTCAAGCTTTCCTTAGTTTGTCGTTAATATAGAGATGTTTAGTCTATTTATATACAGTTGAGAGACTGTCGGCGCTCTCGTATTATTGCATTGATTTGATTAATGCCAAGTCGTCCGAAGAGTGTCAATAAAAGTCAATCTTTTTGCTCCTCATTTGTCAACTTTTTATTTTGTTTCTGTTTTCCTCTTTCAATACCTGTTTTATAGGAAACACTTTTATTGAATAAAAAAAAATAAGTTTTTAATGCATTGAAAACTTGTTTTCAATTGAATTTAATTCTAAAAACTGAAGGTTAGGACACAGAATGAAAAATGAAATTAAAAGTTTTTTTTTCTGTCGCCAAATAACATAAAAGAAGGGAAATCACAAACACATCCGTCTATTAGTAGATTTCAGTTAATGTTTGGATGCGTTTGTGTTTCACATATAATTTGATGGCTTTAATAGACAAAGAAAAGAGTTGGCAGTAATTCCTACGCTCTTTATAAATATCTATTTAACGAATGTTTTAAATTGAATTACAGACCCATTGCAGCACAACATCCCTTTTTAAGTGAAGTCATTCAATTCATTGCCTCTTTTTTGTGTCGCATTCGTCAATCAAAATAAAACTTTTCATTAGAAATGATATTTTCTCCATTAAGTGCTTAATTTGAAGAGAAAAAAATTGGCAAAAGGCTGTGCGTCAAACATCCCCGGAAAACCAATAATAGGATACTTGGCTACTGAATATGGCTTTGATTTTTCAGCAGAATCGGAGGCACAGAATATAATGAAATGTGCTGTGCGTTTACCGTAACTAAGGATAACAACGTTATGCAAGTTTTAGTTTTTGACGTTATATAATAGCTGTGAAAATTTGCAGTCATTTTCAGCACTTATTTTTATGATAGCATTTCCTAAGTAACCAATTTTGCTAACATTATATACTATTGGAGTCATATTAGAAAATATTATTCACTTAAAGGAATTGCAATTTCTTTTTCGCCCTTTTCTTCAACAGAAGAATAGGAAGACATCTCTTTAGATAAGAGTTGAGTTGAGTTTTAAAGCATTGAATACACAGAAAATTGATGTAAAATCTCCGAAATTTATTTGTAATGCTTTTGATTTTTATGATTTGATATCTTTATTCTTGTCTTTCGTTTTATTTGTTTCTACTCATCGTTCGGAAGGAAAGAGATTTCGATTTTAAGGTAAAATTTTTTTACAATATATTAGAGTAAATATGATTGAAAGAGAACTACTTCTTGGAGTATATCCTACTTTTCACGTATCTCTTCAGTTATGGTTTGCAACAGCGATGCAACAAATTTTTCATAAAAGTCACGTCTCATCTCCAGCTCTCTACTGAAGAGTTGCTTTTCTCTCTGCCTTTGCCTTTCATTCTGTGCTCAAAAATGTTTCACTGCCTTTGGTTTTCCTTAATATTCTACACTTTGTTATCCTTCACTTATTCTCTTATAGTTTGGCTCACATTTAAGGAGTAAAGTCTTTTTTGCCGTACATTTCGACCAAAAGATTATAGAATCCCAAGAATTAGAACAAAAGAAACTAAAAGAAAGAGAAATATATTATAAAATACAATATAAGGTTCACTACTCTGTGTGTGTGCGCTATCTTCGATAGGGCAGAGCTCTGGTCGACAGTTTCTTCTCGATCTTTCACTATCTATCACAAGAAATATCAAAGACATAGACAGTTATGAAGTAAAACAGTGGCAGTGCTCTGGAAAGTGGAGGTAAATGGAAGTGGACACACACGACAAAACACATATAAGAGTCTAAGAATGTCTTTGGCTGACAACAGTCGGGATCAGTGAACAATTTTAACGACTTTAACACAACGAGTCTACAAAATAAAAAAATATAACGAAAGCAAAACTTTTTTCATTATATAATACGTTTGTCCGCATTATTACAGTCGATATGAACTGATATACTCTTATAGCCCGACATATCATGTTTTCCTACCTTCAGATACGGTCTGACTTTCTTAGGGTTTTCATGTCGTTTCTGATAAGGATTTTCAAAATTGAGTTTCATTTTCAATGAAATACTGTATAAAAATTTCATTTGTGACAAAATATAAAGCCATACAATAGAGACAAAAAAGTCTTAATAGGGAAGGAAACTCATATTTGGTCTAATACTCGATGACTGAGTGATTCTCCTATTAGTCAATGCCCTTAGTTTTTAGGCTCCGCTCCCTTTTTATGGGCATCTCTTGAGCCAAACGTTACGATAATGTCTAAGAAGGACACAAATATGATATCAACACTAAATAGAGACCAAAAGGAAGCCAACAAAATATCTATTATATAAACTCTAATATAATATAAGAGAGAAAACAGAGTCTCAATTGGAAAATAAAAGGCACATAATTGTCGTGTGCATTGAGCACAGGCATAGCACAGGCCAACAAATGGTTGGACAGATTGTTGCGCTAAATATCATTTTGTTATTTAAGTGAACGAAGCAATCGATGCAACAATTCGTTGCCAATCATTACTAACGAACACTGATTGCAATGATTGCCATTAGAGACACAACTCTTGTATTGTCATCAGAAGCAAAGCTCTCTTTAAAAGCCTTGTTCTATGACTAACACGAGGGGCTAAAGTGCACAACCGTTCAGAGAGACTCCCCTTCAATAAAACCCAGTTTTCATTTCAGTACTTCATTTCAAATAAAAAAGTTATGCGATATTTCGAGTGCGATATGTAATGAGACTGAAGTCGACTTTTTACGGATTATATTACTTTATATCAGACAATGTTTTCTACTCTGTATGAATGTATGACTACCTGTGCTCACAATTGGTATCTTAGCACTGCTTAGATATGGTGTGTTTAAGGTAAACCTCTTAGATATGGTTTCGAAGGAAAACTAAAATCGTATTCCACTCTAACAAAGAGAGGCAACGGAAGAGATAGTCTTCAGTATGTGATGACGAGTCAGAGCTCTGCCCGAAAATACAGTCAAACATTTTTATGATCAATCGTTTTGGCTGTGAATAGGACTCAGATCTCAGTCATAACTGTCTGTGCGATTTTCGGGCTCTATTCCGCACAGCATTTGTATAACCAGTCGTATTTGAACAGTGCTCACACGCATCCCACCCATAACACAGTCATACCATAGCTTCCTTATCGCACAGCCATATACCCCATTCACAAATTGCAATTCAAATGGTATTTCACTCATAACTCGTAAGAGTAAAGTCGACTCCAATTCTCACTCCTTATGAATAATTTTTACAAAAATTGACTCATAATTAGAGCCGACATTTAATAACATCCATATAACTGAGTGACAGCCCATCGATTCACCGCTCAGTCATTCATTTCATAACTGTTTTGTTTGGAATTAGTTTTTTTAAAAGTTTTAAAAACCTTTCATTCGTTTATTGAAAATTTTTTAAAACAAAACAAAACAAAATTGTTTAAAAGTCTACTCATTTCCAAAGTACTCATCGATTGTTTATATCCTTACAGTTATTATTCGGATGTGTTTCTGAAGTACTTCTTGTAAAATATCATTCGCTTCGTTCATCGTATGCAACACTTCTGATGGTAAAGAAATATCTGTTATATAGTGAGAGGCCATCAAAGGAAGAAAAATATTGTCTGAAAAAAGAGGACGAATATCAAGAATAAAAGCGACAAACTTTGAAAAATTGTTTAATACTTTTATCGTTGTCTTCACTCAAATATCACTTCAACTCCAACTTCAAGAGAAGAAGAAATAAAAGTGAAAAAACATTCAAATGTTTTTAAAATAGTTGATTCTTAAAGTGATTCCCTTGTATTGAACTCTGGGCGACACAACCACTGGAAACAAATATTGTGTACATATTTAAGTTTGAATGTCTTTACAGCACATGTAGTGTATGGCCAACAGAGCACATCATTTACTCACATTTGGGATTTGTCTACAAAGAAATGCATGAAATCAACTTATATTTTATTCCTATTTCAGGTAAGCCTTTCCACTGATTCTTGTTTTACATAATCTTTTATACCATAGAAAGCCGTTTTTTCACGATTTTCTTATAGGAGTTTATGTTTGCGAGAAATGGGATTTCATAGAATTTCTTTTCTTATGAATAATAATATATTTTTTTGTTCGGAATTTGTATTAAATGTAATATAAGTT
Organism: Punctoribates punctum; assembly: GCA_034698165.1. NCBI lineage: Eukaryota > Metazoa > Arthropoda > Arachnida > Sarcoptiformes > Punctoribatidae > Punctoribates > Punctoribates punctum. The sequence goes on along the minus strand of JAQGBD010000563.1, from coordinate 3,534 downwards.
ACGCGACGACAGTCTCCACGCATTTTTATAATCAAACCCTAATAATGATATGAAAAGTACACTGATTATCAGCAAACAAAATGGGAGTTTACCTCTCAATCACTACTATTTTTCAATAACACAGCGAATTGAGTGAATTTGATTTGAAAAAAAAATTCCAACAATTTATTAGTGGAACCCCTCCTCAGTCACTAAAAAAAATAAGAGAATTTGATTTTCTCATTCTGTGCCAACCCAATCGACATGTGCTGAGCAAATATTTGCGGCCACCTAATTACAACTATTTAATTTTTATGAGTGCCGGATAAATAGTTTTAGCTTGATAAGAAAAGCAAGAGCGACAAATCGATTTTAATCAGCGAACAAATTTGTCCCTGACAAATAATTGAGCTCGTTAATATATTCATGCTAAACTGAGAGACAGCCAAATATTATTGAATCAGGTGAAAATGCAATTAAATATGTCCTTGTCAACATTAGCGCTGTCATAAAGTTTCGAATTACTCCAGAATTTCATTACGAGAATAATTGCAGTCATTTTTCAGAGTAGAGCACCGGATAAGTCAGCTATTCTTCATTTATGTCTTTGAGTCTGAGCCTCACGTCTGTCCATTACTTATGTTTCCTTATCTTAATTTCTGAGTTAAAACTTGCGGTACTTTTTTGCAAAGCCCTGAGTCTAATAAGAGATCAGATCCTTAAGGATGAGTCAAAACAGTGGACGCATTCCATAAGTATTGGTAACAAAAGAGAGGAAAAAATTCTCTTATTATTGATAGACAGAGAATATAAGACGTGACTGATTCGACTGATTCCTTGTTAATGTCAAATAATGCCACAGAATATTCTCCAGTGATTGACAACTAATTTGATAGCTGAGGGACTGGAAAAAGACTATTGCCTTCAAATATAAATATAATGCACTCTAATAGTCGTAATATTAAAAGAATTTCTTATATTAAGAGTCCGGGACTGTATTTGAGTTGACTTTTCGAGCAAATAACAGAGCAATGAGTGAACACAATATTAAATTGTCTGTCGATGTGTTCGTAGAACTCAATCCAGACTACAATCAAATAAATATAATATAAAGTTTAGTCTAATATCTATATAAGACATGACATTGTTCTGGCGGTTGTCCACACAGTCTGCTAACCATCTCTTCTCGTTTATCTTGTTTTGCAGTTATAATAACAACTATTGCAATGGCATCAGCTCTTCGTATTGTAATGTTAGACATTCCCAGTCCATCGATGGCCGGAGAATCAGTTGAATTAATGTAAAAACCCTTTAATATCGAAATAAATACTAAAAGACATTAATTCAATGTATATTTGTATTGGTTTTCAGGTGTAGTTATGACTTAGAAAACGATAGACTCTATTCGATCAAATGGTAATTATTCTGATGGCTATAAAAACCACTTTTTATTTCTCTTTTGGCTCTAATTTATATCTAATAATAAAAATTTAACTAAAAATGTGTTTTATTTTTATCTCAGGTATAAAAACGGATACGAATTTTATCGGTAAGGCTTCAAATGAGAATTTATTGTTATTTTATGAGTTAATAATTAACTAAACTCACGTCTAATGGTTGTGTCCATAGATATGTGCCTCGCGATTGGCCACAGGCCCAGTATTTGGCAATGCCTGGCATTAAAGTAGATGTAAGTCCTCTTTAATCATCCCTAGGCATCGGTTAGGGCTTATTCGACACAAATAACCCGAATAAATATGTTTTTATGTCCGATTAAATAACGAAATCAAATCAAATGCTCAGAAAACAAGTATCGAATGCTTTCCCCAATAATTTTAGGCAATGTTTTGAAATCTAATTATATTTATTGGTCTTAATTTTGATGGACAGCTCTCCCGATCGGATAAGATGTCTGTATATCTGCAGAACGTTAATCTCAGTACCAGTGGAAAGTACCGGTGTGAAATTAGTGCCGAAGCACCTAGTAAGTTCCTCAAATTTTATTCTCCATTTTATTGATACTTTCAAATATGGTTTCGATTTTTATTTTATAACTTTTCAAATATATCGTCGATTAGTTTAATGCTATTTCGCTTTCACTCTCCCTCTCCCTCTCCTTTCTTCTTTCTTTTTCTCTCCCCTTCCTCTCCGTCCTCAAGGTTTTAATACAGCCGCCGCTGAAGACTATTTGCAGATAAACGGTAATAAAATGAACAAAATGTTTATTTTATAATATAATATAACTCTTAAATTGTGTCACATTTTAAGTCTCAAATACCAGAGTTGACCAGAAATTACAATCTTTAGTCTTGGCATTTAGGGGACCCCTGAGAGCTTTTCTAGATAAATTTTTTGAACAGGGTGACCAATGACTAGCTTTTATTGTTGGAATTCTACTTGGTCATTCTCAAGGAACAGAACTATTATGTTGTTTAGAAAGTAGTCGAATACTTGGCTCTCCTCTGCTCACCACTGAACTAAAGAAATCAAATTTCGAGATAAAGTTTTGTTTCAGAGATTGGTTTTCAGACTAAAGTTTCGGAATTTTCTCTTCATTTATGTATAACTAGAGATCCGGGTTATGGCTGTTCGCCATTATATTCAGTCAAAGAAAGTATTTTTCGCTAACAAATAATCTATAGTTTAAAATAAGAGATGAATCGAAGGCAGAAAAAAAATGAAAACCGAATAAAGAGAAGAAAAGTTTGAGTTTAAAACGAAATCTGTTTTAACGCCATATAATGGCAGACGTTTCGGATGTTTTATGATTTGAAAGAAAGAGAATGAAAAAAGAGATTTCTTTTGCTGTTTAGAGACATATAGAATATAATCCGAATCATACTATTAAACGGCAAATGGGAAATATTCCGCTCCAAGAGATACCGGGCATTGGGCTCTTATACACGGGTCACTTACCTAACACACAAATACTATTATGTTGTTTTTGTGGAACAGTTTTCTTCAATTTTTGTTTTACTTTTGTCTCAATTTCTTTACTAATGAAACACAAATTCTGTTACAGTTTTGCCATCAGAGGGGCCCAGAATCACAGGTGACGGCAAGTCCAGTGTACTGCCGGGCGAAATCGTCTCGGTCAATTGTACGTCACCGAAGTCAAAGCCTAAAGCTTCGCTTAATTTCACTGTCAATGAAGAACCGGTAGGTTTGGCCATCAATTACTGTAGAAGTAGTGCTTTTGTATGCTTTACACGACATGTCTTTCTATTAAAGGCCTTCACATTTAGTATCGGATTCCAAGAATTAACATACATTCCGTTCCTCTCTTTTGCCAGTTTTTTGTGCTAATTCCTCAACAGTTTGTGTGTTGTGTTTGTATTAGTGATTCATTTGCTTCAATACAATGAGGGAAAGACTTGATTTTTATTCTCTATTTATTTAAATCTTTTCGCCGTTTCTCAGATACATAGAAACCACATTAAAATGTTATCCAATTATACCATAAATATTAGGCGAGAGTGAGAGAGAGAGAGAGAGAGAGAGAGAGAGAGAGAGAGAGAGAGAGAGAGAGAGAGAGAGAGAGAGAGAGAGAGAGAG
>JAQGBD010000562.1:0-27592 GCA_034698165.1 Punctoribates punctum | reverse complement strand
CCTCCTTCCCCCCGTTTTCTCCTCCTTCCCCCCGTTTTCTCCTCCTTCCCCCCGTTTTCTCCTCCTTCCCCCCGTTTCCCCCTTAGTCTCTCCCCCTCACTCTATTTACCTCTTTTTCTCTTATATGTATTGTATTTTAGAATTAATAAAATATTACAGTTCGAAGAAATTCGCTTTTAAGGATTTAATTTTGTTTTTATTTTTAATATTTTCACCTAGATTGATGACCTAGTATCACTGAAAACAATTCAAACCAAAAATAAAAACAATTTTGTTATAAATTCTTGAGTTTGTAAAGAGTCAAAGCAATTGGGAAGAAACGACTTTCTCAACCTATTTTCAATATATTTAATTATTAATTAAGTAACATGCTTATTTATAGTGAAAGCAGAACAAAAAAAAAACTAATTTATACTTGCTCATTTCCATATTCTTTACTGATTCCAAAATTAATGTTTTAATTCTTTCGCATAATTTACTGAAACAATAAATTTTAAAATCATTTGATATTAAAATTCTTTAATTCGAGTTTTTCCACAATTAATACCTAAAACTCAATTTCAATGCAAATAATCTTTTGATATATTATTCAATGAATCAAAAAGTGGCAAAACTTCAATAAACCAATAAAATAGCGAATAATTGATGTTATTTATTAATAATGATTGCCTTAAATATGAGTAACTAACCTCGCTTAATGACAAAAGAAAGGAAGTCATGTTGGGAATGGCTGTCGACTATACCCCGCAAAGAAGAATTAGTTGAACTCTTCATTCGTTCCGTGAGTTTAACCACCATTTTGGTGATATCGTGGATTACTCTTCAGTACAGCCGTTACCCAATCCATTACCTCTGGAGATATTGTTTGCATTTCATAGCAATCATTCGATGCGTTGTTTTACTATATCTATGGCTCTATTTGTTTGTCAATTGGATAGAAGACTACAAATCCTGGATATCAAAGAATTTTCACATTTTTGTCAAAAATAACCCGAATTACAAATTGAAGGTTGAATTTCAAAGATCGAGATCACCTAGCCGAGTATCTGGCTCATTCAAAATTCTAAAGCGTTCACCAGAAAGTGACAAAAAGAAATCAATAGATCTGTCCGATCCAACAGAGCCTTCAATTTAATTCAAATTTCCATTAATTCTTAAGAATAAACTCAAATAACATATAAGTAACAAATATTTTCAAAAAAATGAGAGATAAATGAGAAAAATGTTTTTCCAATAAATTGTAAAATATTTGAAAACAAAATCGAATTTTATTTGTCTATAAAATCAAAAATCTATGAAATATAAAAAAAATTTCATCTAATGAATCGATTTTTTGGATGAGTTGAGGATCAGTTGGATTTCCGAAGAGCGGAATAATAGCCGAATTGTAATTTGTAATTATGGATGGGTTTAGTGTTGAGTCCATTTGATTGTTTTGATGTCAATGCCTTCCTCTACCATTTCCCAGAGAGGACTCATAGCCCTTAACCTCTTGACGTGATGGACACACTTATCCACTGTGTAATCGACCTCTTCTTCAGTAGTAAACCTTCCGATTCCGAAGCGGATGGAAGAATGGGCTAAGTCTTCATCGGAACCGATAGCTCTCAACACATACGACGGTTCTAATGAGGCTGAAGTACAGGCACTGCCTGACGATAATGCGATGTCTTTAAGAGCCATAAGAAGACTCTCTCCTTCGACGTAAGCAAACGAGAGGTTAACACAACCCGGATATGTCTCATTCGGGTCACCATTTCGTATAACATTTGGTAATTCAGCCATAATTCGATTGACTAGTCTTTTAGAGAGAGATTCGATCCAATTGTGATCGTATTCCAGTTCTTTCATCGCTATATCACAGGCGGCGCCGAAACCAACAGTCAAAGGCGTGGGAACTGTTCCGCTTCTAATACCTCTCTCCTGTCCGCCGCCACTTTGAAGGGCTTCTATTCTAACTCTCGGTCTGCGCCTCACATACAGAGCACCGACACCTTTGGGTCCATAGATTTTATGGCCACTGATTGACATTAAGTCAATGTTCATATCGTTGACATTAATAGGAATCTTTCCGACAGCCTGTGCTGCGTCCGTATGGAAGAACACTTCTTTGGATCGACACAACTTTCCGATATCAGCCACGGGTTGTTTGACTCCTATCTCGTTGTTGACCGTCATTATTGAGACCAAAACCGTTTTGTCAGTTATGGCTTCCCTTAAGTCATTCAAATCAATAATTCCGGAACTTTTGACGGGAAGGTAAGTAACTCTAAAGCCTTCGTTTTCCAGATAACGACAGGAGTCGAGGACACACTTGTGCTCTGTCTGAGTGGTGATTATGTGATCCTTTTTCTCTCTATAAAACTTTGCCACTCCTTTCAGAGCGATATTATTGGATTCTGTGGCACCTGAAGTAAATATTATCTCTTTGGGGTCGGCGCCGATTATATTGGCCACACTCTGTCGGGCCTTTTCCACTGCTTCCTCGGATTCCCAGCCATATGAGTGAGTTCTTGAGTGAGGATTTCCGTAGCGGTTAACCATAAACGGCAACATCGCGTCCAATACTCGGGGGTCTAATGGAGTGGTCGACTGGGCGTCCAAATAGAGGGCTCGCAGTGACGACATGTGCCGCACATCTGTTTAGTTTGAAAACTTTATTAAACAAATTATAATAAAAATACCGAAACTTACTCTTTGTTTGAGAGACACTCAATTTCTGTCTCAGAATTGGACTAAATATACATTTAATTGAATACGTTTTCAACATTTTATTCATATATTTCACACAAATCTATGCTTTGGATTATATTTTAAGCAAAACTGAGACTTATTTTAATGAATATTCAATAATTAAAATCAAATTCATGTCATGAATGCGACGATATTTTCCTCAAAGATTTGATTTTTTTTTCAATTCAAAAACATATGAATTTAGTGTCAAATAATTGGAGTCTTATTATTGCGATATTCTGTGGGACTAAACATAAACTTAGAGTTCACTCCACTCTATGACAACAACTCATCAGAAATTGACTAAAACTCAGAAAAACATTGAATTTTTGATTAGAGTATAGAAAACGCTTTAATTTTCACATCAATTAAAATAAAAGTTTTTACTGAAATTCAATTCATTAGAAAAGTTTGGTTGACTTTGAACTGGAATTTCGTGACTTTTGTTATGGTATTGTTTGTGAAGCCAAAGGTGGAGATGAGTATCGAAAACAAAAAACGTGGGACTGAGCGACAGGTGTGAGCTCTCACTACTCACAACACTTTAGGCCTCTGAAGGGGTTTGTCTTCAGTGTAGCTGAAGTGCACGTAATTTGATGACAACTACAGCACTGATATTGAGTTCATTTGTGAGACGAGTCATACCTTAAACTCAACTCAAGTATTGCTTTAATCAGATTTGATGCCAATCATTGACTATTAATTAATTAATTAATAAAATGGATTTACAGTCGGCTCTACTCTCCAGGTATTGATTTTCTGTTTAATTAATTTGTTGAAAGAGACCAGTTGTCAGTAAGTGAGCACATTTTCATTGAAATCGATACCACTATTAACTCATTTCAATTGAATTCAGTAATTGTTTTCACAAAAAACAAAATTCAATCGATTTTTGTATTTACTTTTGATAAACAGTTAAGTGTTTTATCCTTTGGTTAGTCTTCAGTTGTTTTGAAACTCTCTTTAGATATCTCTATATATTCCTGTTTGCAGTTTGTCTGACATATTGACAAACATTGCTTTTTGTGGCAGAAATCTTAGTCACCAGAGTGTAGTCACTCCTAATAAGATGATTGTCGTTGAATAGGTTCACGTCTGCCATTCCAACTCCAATGCGATTAAGGGATCTGATCCGTCAAATCCGTGCGGCGCGAACTGCCGCCGATGAACGCTCTGTCGTTCAGAAGGAATGCGCTTATATTCGGTCCACTTTTCGGGAAGAAGACAATGTTTGGCGCTGTCGTAATGTCGCAAAACTGTTATACATTCATATGTTGGGTTACCCTGCTCACTTCGGACAGGTACACATCACTCATTCTTCATCTCCAATGATATCTCAATTAATATCTCTTATTTGATGAACAGCTCGAATGTCTTAAACTGATAGCCTCTCCCCGTTATACCGACAAAAGGATCGGTTATTTGGGAGCAATGCTTCTCTTGGATGAGAGACAAGACGTTCATCTGCTTATCACTAACTCTCTGAAGAAGTAAACCATTATTTGTATAAATTATGTGAAATTAATTTGTTTTGTTTTGTCAGTGATTTGAATTCTCAGACACAGTTTGTGGTCGGGTTAGCCCTCTGTTGTTTGGGAGCCATTTGTTCCCTTGAGATGAGTCGTGATTTGGCCGGAGAAGTCGAACGGCTCATGAAATCGTCCAACACTTATATCAAAAAGAAGGCCGCCTTATGTGCGGCCAGAATTGTCCGAAAAGTGCCCGAATTGATGGAAATGTTTTTGCCGGCGGCCAGAAGTCTGATAACTGAGAAAAATCACGGTTTGATTGAATGCTTCACTAATTAAAACCATTTCTGATGTCTGTCTGAACTGTCTGTTCATAGGATGCCTTATAACCGGTATTATTCTGATAACAGAAATGTGTGAACAGAATAATGAGACGCTATTCTACTTTAAAAAGGTATGGATTCCCTCTTTGTTTCAATTGTTTGTCTTTCGTCTATTTGTCGACACTTTTATTGTTAAATAATTTGTTTTTACGCTTCAATTAATCTGGAATTGTGTTCAGTTCAATGAGGTTTGTCTCAGTTCTGTCTCAACTGTCCATCAAATTCCTTTCCCTTCGCTTTGTTTGTGTTGTAAAACCTTTGATTGCATTTCTCTAATAATTGTCTCCAAAAGATGGTTCCAAATCTGGTTCGCATCCTTAAGAACCTAATTATGGCCGGATATTCACCCGAACACGACGTGTGCGGAGTTAGCGATCCGTTCCTTCAAATTAAAATTCTGCGTCTCTTAAGACTTCTCGGAAGAAATGATTCCGAAAGCAGTGACATAATGAACGACATATTAGCTCAGGTATGAAACGATTTGTTTGGTTCAATGTTTTACCAAAAGGTTTGTCTGAAAGGTGGCCACCAATACTGAAAGCAGTAAGAATGTGGGGAACGCCATATTGTATGAAACCGTCATTTCGATTATGGAAATCAAATCAGAGGGAGGCCTAAGAGTTCTGGGCGTCAATATATTGGGACGATTTCTGCTCAACACTGATAAGAATATTCGTTACGTTGCGCTGACAACACTCCTTAAGACAGTCGGTGCAGATTCTAAAGCAGTTCAACGGCACAGACCTACAATTGTTGATTGTCTCAAAGATCCGGACGTTTCCATTCGAAAGAAAGCAATGGAATTGTGTTTCGCTTTAATTACCAAGGACAATATCACGTCAATGTCCAGAGAGTTGATACAATTCCTGGAAAAGGCTGACCAGGAGTTTAAGTCTTTGTGTTCTTCAAATTTGTGTATTTGTGCTGAAAAGTACGCTCCGGACAAGAAGTGGCACTTAGACACAGTCATCAAAATCCTGACGACAGTAACTATTAATTAATCTCTAATTTAATGATCACTTCTGACCCTCTGTTCTAAAGGTAGGCAATTATGTCAGGGATGATGTGGTCGGGGGTCTCATCGAACTGATATCTCAGACCAGTTCGCTCCATAACTATGCCGTCCAACAACTCTTCAAACAATTAATTGGAGATTTGGAGTCGAAACAGCCTATGATTCAGGTGGCGATGTGGGCCGTCGGAGAGTACGCAGATCTCCTTAACTTAGGCCTTACCGCCAATGGTAGTGAAGAAAACGAAGCATTGGATTTCACAGAAGACGATGTGATCGACAAATGCGAACAAATATTGGGTACGAATTCAATGACGATAGTGACGAAGGAGTACACAATCGGGGCTCTCATCAAACTGAGTGTTAGATTTCCAAACACTGCGGAGAGAGTCAAAAGTCTGGTTGATATCTATGGTTGTGATCATAGCGTAGAACTACAACAGAGAGCCGTCGAGTTCTCCACACTATTTACTAAGTATAACAAATTGAGGCCAAGTGTTCTCGAAAGGATGCCTCCCATGACTGTCAGGTCAGAGAAACGGAACGGAATCACAAACGGAGAGACCGAAGAAGAGGACAATGATGTCAATGATATGGCAGTTAACCACAATGGGACTCATCCGCCAAATCAAACCAATAGTTCTGCACTTTTAGACCTCTTAGACGTTTCTCTGTCACCGGTTAAGAGCAATGAAAATATAAATTCTGTTCCCCTATCAGTTCCCTCAGCAAACGATTTGGGCGGAGTCTTAGACCTGTTGGGAGGCTTTGATTTAAATCCTCCGATGAATACCACTCCACAGACAAACAGTTTATTCAATAATACTGTAAACGAATCGCAAAATACCAATAATTTATTCGACAGTTTTCTAAGTGAAGAGAAACCCATTCCACAGACAAATAATACAATTCCTCCAATCATTGCGTTCGATAAAAATGGTTTGAAACTGGAGTTCAGTTTCGAGAGATCAGCCGAAAACCCAACCCTTACCACCATATCATTAACTGCAACCAATTCGTCTCCACATCCTATCGAAGAGTTTCTGTTTTCAGCGGCGGTTACTAAGGTATGACTCCTACCATATAATTGGTTGAGTCTTTGAATTGCTATCTAATAACTTTTTGATCAGACCATCCAATTAGAACTGATGTCGCCCTCAAGTAATAGAATCGAAGCAAATAATGGCGGAGCTGTTAATCAATTGATTAGAATCTTAAATCCAAATAAGGTATAAATTGTTTTGGTTTCCGTTTCTTCGGAACTAATAATTGTATTTCTGTTCTCAGAATCAGCTAAAGATGAGACTCCGTCTGTCGTACAAACAAAACGGCAATTCTGTGACCGAACAGTCAGATGTAACTAACTTTCCGGTCACGACCTGGCAATAGGACTCAAGGAAAACCTCTTAAATAATCTAATGCTGGAGTCATAACTGATCAGTGCCTGAGTATCAAAAAGCGTCTAAAAGGGCCCACAATTTGTGTCAATTTTCCAAAATGACTTCGCGTTCAGATTCCGACAAATATTTGTTAGGTTTTAAACTAATTATTATTATTATTATTATTGCTATGGATTTGATATTTTATTATACAATTTATGAGTTTATGCAGAAATGTGTATAAATTAAGAAATCGTTTATTCAATCGATTCGATCGTAATATATATTTATGTATATAAACACTAATTATTGATTTCATTAAAATGGGTTTTTAGCCATTAATCTATCATTTTCTTAATTTATTCATTGATTTAAACTATTGATTGACTCATTCGTTATTGACTATTGATTTACAGGCGCTGTCTATGTCTGAGTGAAGGTATTTAAAGCCTAATTCTAATGTCCTTTTGGGGACCACTTTCTGTCCCTCAGTCATCATAATAGCTCTTTCGGGTCCAAACGCTAATTTCAAAGCAAACTCAGGCAAAGGTAAGAGAGTAGGCCTCCACATCGCCCGACCCAAAGCTAAACACAAATTAGAGAATCAAATATCTGTTAAAACATTTCTAAAGTATAGAAACCTTTAGTGAATTCATAATTTGTGATTAAATGAGGGGAAACTCCATTCAAGACTCCTTTGACGTGATTTTCTTCGATGGCAAACATAAAGAGGTTAACCATATCGTTGAGATGAATCCATGGGAAGTACTGTTTGCCTGAACCTATGGGTCCTCCAAATCCCAAATAGAAAGGAATATAGATTTGTTTAATCATTCCTGAAATAGAGTTAAAACCATTGAATGTAAGTCAAGTTATAACTAAATTAGTGACGAACCGCCATATCTTCCCAAAACAACTCCGGACCTAATGATGACGTTACGAACTCCAAGTTCTGGCGGCAATTCAGATGCTTTTTCCCAATCTCTGCATAATTTGCCGAAAAAATCGTTACCGCCTTCACTCTCTTCGGTGTATTCGTTTGTAGGACTGGGCGGATAAAATCCGACCCCAGAAATGGTGACAAATACTTCTGGCGGTTCTTTCATACGTTTGATAGCATTGGCCAAAGCTTTAGTCGTTTCAATTCTACTGGAGATCACATTTTGTCTGAAGCCTTCCGTCCACTGCCTTTTGGGGTCTAACACATTCTGCCCTGATAAGTTTATCACTGCTTTTGTTCCATTTGGAAGACCTGTTGTCGTGATTTCATTCTTGAAAATAAAAATTTTGGCTTCAATTCATTGAAGAATTATTTGGAAAATCAATAACTAATGAAAAGATGAATTTCGAATTGGTTTCTATAGAAACACTTTTGTTATTCTAAAACTTGGCATTTGATGGCAAACCCCATAAAAATATGAATTTTGATTCCGAGTCTCTCCAATCTTCAAAGAGTGGATTCAAAAAGAGAAGAACCTCTTTGTTTAGCAAACAGAGTAATGGCAGTGCAATACCTGATTCCAGTGATAGCTTCAACACAACCTCACCCGTTCCCCCGGTATTTATTATAAAGATTAAACCAAATTATTGGCAAAACATATAAAATATAATCTATTAGATGGGTTCTCGTCCCCGACGACTGGCCACGTGGGCCGACGACACCAATGAAGACATACAACAACTTCGAAGTATTCAAACCAATGAATATTTGTCTATGAAATCAAAGAATCAGCAAATGGTTGACAACTCCGAAGATGACGTCACGCCTATGATTCCCGATATCGAAGAGGTAAAAGATTACGAAATGGTGCAACAGGTGGCCGAACCGCCCACAGCCCCCAACCAAATCATAAGCTTTCAAGAATTGGATAAAAATCTTCTGAAACACTCGGCCTTTACATCACTCGATGGAATAGATCTGACAGTTCTGACACATTTTTGTTTGCCTGAGAGTCAGGTCAAAGAGGACGACATTGCCTGGGGTTGGGATAATCTTATGTCTGATATAACCTCCAAATTGATTACAGACACGGATTCTAATGTTTAAGATTCAAAGTTATGCAGAATATTCTCAATAAAATTCTTGCAAAAAATAAATTCTTGCAAAAAATAAATTCTTTTAAAAATCAATAAACTATTTCATAAACTTTGAATGAAATGCGATTAAAATACTCTTATTTATTAATCACTAAATTGAAAGAATCTTGGTGTACAAAGAGGGATTGATAAGTGACTTACCCATGAAAGCCGGTTATTGCCCGGCATTCGTGAGACGACCACAACACTGCTTCCAATGTTTTCCAGGGCTCCAACGATAGCACTACCGATGAAACCACTGCCACCGCCTATACATTAAGAACAACGGAAAAGTGATTCTCTATTAAAATCTGGAGTACCTCTTCCTTTATCTAAAGAAATTAGAGAACAAACCGATGACTACTTTCCCCAAAATCGACGATTTTGTCGGCATTTCCCCCAAAATTGGTTAAACTTTAGACGACTGTAGACACAAAAACTGATTGAAATGAAGAAGTTTTGAATCTAGGACAACTCAAAGATAAGTTGTTAGAGCATTGTATTGGCTATAATTTGTTTTGATTTCAAATGACTGGGAGATGACTCGGAGTAACCTTTAATTATCCTTCAATTGTTATGTCATATGAGAGTCATGTGATTCAAACGTAATATTTGTAAACATTGTTTGACATCACTTGAGAGCATTTTTTGATGATTTGTATCATCTGTTTGACTCTTGGATCAAATTATGGATAAAATTGTAAGAATCCTAATATCCTTATAGAATATAATTGACTCACAAGTCATAGACTTGTTGTAATGGATGCAATCTTGCTCATTCTTTTCAAATTCTTCAACTCTTAGCTATTTTTGATTAATTAAAAAGTTTTGATGGATTGACTCAAATATTGATTTGTTTGATAGGATTTGAGCGCATTTTCTAACGAAAACTTTGATCCAATCGATTGGATAAACAACTGGTTTGATACCAATGAAGCCGACGCTAAGATCGAAACCATTGCCTCCGATTTGGTCTTTAATTTACAGCTTTTGATACAAGAAGTGAATCTATCTCTGGACGAAAGCGCCCGAAAAATGATCACTAATTTGCCAAAAGTTGTCGAAGAGATAGAAATGATAGAAAAGGATTCACTGGTTCTCAAACAACAGATGGTTTCCAACAAAGAAAAATTGGATCAAATATCTTCAGATTCCTCAAAATCAGTGCAAACTTTGAAAAATATAGATTTGATTAAAGAAAGAATGGAAGGCCTGCTAAACAGTCTATGTTCTAGCACAAACTAATTAATAAACTTATTTATTAAACGTATCCAGGTTCTTTTCTAAATATCTGTTGAGGGGAGGGCTGTGTAGAGTGGGATCGGTATAAATGGTAACGTGTTTTGTGAAGAGAAAGGTATGTGTATTGAGTAAAATGGCGCCAATGTTGAGGACTGACGCACTGTCGAGCACTAGACTGTGCTGTGCTGTTAGGACTGTGCGGAGAGACTGTGCTCAGTGGTGAGCCCTGAATAGAGCCCTCATAGAGAACTCACAGAGAGTAGGTTTGAAGCCTTCATTTCTCGACTGTTGAGAGAAATAATTGTATTTCAATATAAGAGCCAAATAACAGCCAAAAAGCATTTGAATACTGAGTCGACACTAAATTGTGATTCGAGTCTTGTTTTCAATACAGCGCTAACTCTCGTCTATTAGTTGTGTTTATATTATATTTTTTGAAATACAATCATTAAAAACAGTGATTTGTTTGAAATAAATTGTTTAATCAAATAGTTGTGTCCACTAATCTCGTGTTTGAAGAAGTGTATGACAATTGTCTTAACGCCAGTCATTCAGTTATTTGTGGCAAACATTTGAATGTGTGCTCAATATATTCAATACTAAAGAATACTAAATATTACTAAACAATAACCAAATCAGAGCTCTTCAAAGATATCAATTGATTATTGGATCAAATGTTTGGCAAATAGTGTGCTTTGAATGCGTTGTGAACTGCCATCAATTGAAACAAAGGTAAGACATGTTTGAATCTAATCGGGATCAGTTCAGATCAGTTGAAAAGTAGTTTTGGGCAAAAACGTTGTTCACATTTGTCTATGTATTGGCTGTACTGCCAGTGCTCTGAAACCCACTTCATTGACAATATAGTGGCGCCAATCATATCATTCAACAAAACCATTGCAAACGTTTACTACAATAACAACACAAATGATATTTAATTTTTTGGGTCTATTCCTCCCTATCCTCCCGATCAGAGAGTCTTAGCTTTGTTTTGCTTTTTTATGTTTTTAGCGGTTTTGCCATTTAGTGATGGTTTGTGTCTAACGAAGACATTGTCTTTGAGTGCTATCATTGGACATAATGTTGGCATCAAATGCTTCGCATAAGTGTTGTGTTAGCGCTCTGTTAGGGTTAGGGTTACTGGCCTTCAATACACTGAGCCAACCACTCATTGCATACCCGATGCCATTCACTCATCAAATATAACAACTCTTTTATATCCCAATTATCATATATTTTATGACTTTTCAAATCCATTTTTATTCATCAAATGATATCTTAATCTGTTTTGTGATATATTTGAGTCTTTTGTGGCCATTCTGTTGGAATAGACTCTGTTTTAACATATTTTCGGTGAACGGCTTTCCGTTGAGCTATCAATCGACTGATTGATAGATAAACAAAAGAAAGGCAACAATAGCTCCAAATGAATAGACAGACGAAGAGATGATAGCAATTGATATTGAATTACATTAACAATAAATGTTTGAATTGATTACTAAACGATGGCTTTTGTCCGAATCGACGGATCCATTAATTGACTGTTTTATAGGTTTCCTAATGAAAGCATTTGCGACAAAATTTTAAACAAAGTGTTTGCTTAAAATCTTATGGAAAGTGGTCTCCATTTTGTAGAATTGATGGCATTCATAGCCAATACTCTTCTCATGATTAGAGTCCTTGAAAAGAGGCCTTTCCTATAGTAATGCCAATTATTTATCTCATTTAGAGCTATGTTTTGGCAAACATTCTCTCATTTTCAGTATTTTAGAGCCTCAGTCCCTCTCTATGACTCTCCCATTCCTCTCCCGAAGCTCTCCCTGTGTAGAGAGTGGCGTACATTAGACTCGTCTCATATGTGGTTGAGATGAGTGGACCCAATGCTAGCAATGGCAGTGAGAGCACTACACTGTGCAGCAGCACAGCCTCTACCAGCCCTTCCACTGGCTCTCCTGTAGGAGTGTTGGCATTCAGTGGAAGTGAAGGCGCACTGAACAACACTAAACAGTTCCCCACAACTGATTGCTTGAGTTTACTGTAAAGACAACACAACAACACATACTCTCCGTTCAAACAGTTTGAGCGGTCATTGCAGTCATATCTGGGCTAATGTGTGCACACATGCCATAGAAGGCCAGACCCACCTTCACTGCCATGAGTGGACACAACAGTAGACCAGTCGCCAGATTTCAAATTTTCAAATCTGAGCCAACATGCGATCAGAGGCTCTGCGCGCCAACCAGTCCTCCAATGAAGTGTTTTAATTGTTTTTCTTCTCGATTTCTTCGCAGTGATTACCAAATTGTGATTAAATGAATGAAGAAATGACTGTTTTCGGCAACTCATCAAAAGACACGATGACTGTCGCGAGTATTGCCACCCCTGTCGACAATCAGGACTCAACCGGTAGTTCCGACTCTATTGATATTCTCAGTGAAGACAATAGCAATTCCAACACATCTTTGAGTGATTCCAATTGGAGTACAAATAATTGCATTAATGATAACAACAGTAATAATAATAATTCGATGAATAACACGAATGTCAACCAAATGGAGGGGACGTTCACCAACCCGGACGAGTCCCTCGAACCCATTGACAGACTGGAGAAGTACTCAATGAGTGAAATCATATTTCATAGGTTTGTCGACATTTAATTGTTTTTTGTTGTTATTTGTGATCAGAATTGTGTTAAAAGCATTTAATTTGTGTTATTGTTTGCCTAATATTACTGAAACTCATTGACGCGAAACTGTTTGATGTGATTCCCATACGAAACCCATTTACTGTTATTCTGTGTTTGGATCCAAACTATTTTTAAATCATTTGTCTGTTATCTTCTCAAATGAAACAGTTTTTGGGAACACATTTTGGTGTAGTTCTTCGTCTGACAGACATAAGACATAACTCAGAGTTAAATATGTTTTTCACATAAATAAACAATTCTTTCAATCCTTTCGGGTTTTCTCTCCATTTCTTGATTTTTCCGCTAAATATTTGCTAATTTTTTTTGTCGGAAATCAGTTATTGTTTACAAACGGAACGAAAAATAAGTAATTTGTGTTTTGATTTGTTTTTTCCTCAAATTGAATGAATGAATAAAAGCGTAATTGGAGTCGATTTGATGGTCGACTACTTAAACGCCCACTTCTTTTCTTAAGACTGTTTAGCCTTTATTCTGATCGGAACAGTTGTTTTAAGGGAAAGCCTCGTTTTCTTTTCCTTTTCTTCTAATTCAATGAACTTATGGCGCGAAAACTGTTTCAAAACTCCTATTGTTTTCTTAAGCGCTGCAAAAGATTTATTTATTTTAGTTTTGATTTATATTTCATTTCTTTTTAAATACAAGTCTTGTGTTTCTGGCCTTTAATTTGATTTATATTTAATTCTCTCCAAAAGTGGTTTTTATGAAGTTCTGAAGATTTTATTTATTCGTTTAAAGGAATTCCGATCCTATATATGGAATGTTTTTAAAAATATTTTTGTTTATTTATTTCTCATGAAATAGTCATGAGATTTACGTAACGTTTTTAAGTCTTCTCTAATTTTATTCTTCAGAGGTTTTCATAAGGTTTTGGCCATAAATTGAGATCTAAAAGAATTAGTGAATTAGTATTTGGTCCGAACGCCACGTATTTAAACAAATGAAATCATTATTAATTGGTTTCTCTTTTGAGTTTAAAACCGAGAATTTTTTCTTAGAAATTGTTTTCAAGTTATCCCTGTGTTTGGTATTCCTCTCGAGTGTTGGGCACTATTGGGTTGAGTGATGTGTTGCGCACAGACTTGTGCTTAACTTTTATTCGGTTAATGATCTTTCACTATATGTTTATTAGAATTACTTTTTTTTCTTTGGATGTGAAGTATGTCTTATTTGTTGAGTGTCTTCATGTCTTCACTCCTATCTTCTCCTGGTATTTATGGCATCAAATATATGGTTGGGCTGAGCGCTGGTCATGTGTTTCCATTCAATCAGATCTCAAGAATTGCTTCTTATCTGTGAATAATTTTTCGTCCAAACCTTCTGATAGAAAAAAAGATATTAATTCTGTTCTTCTGTTGAGAAAAAAGTTAATAAATTAGTGGAAAAGTTTAAAACTGAAGAAAAGACGACTTTTGGCGTAAAGTTCAGTATTACAGGCATTGGAGTTGTGTTTAGCCTTAAGTCGGTTGAATCCCTCCGGCCTTAAGGGCACACATATTCGGCACATTCCTATGGAAAGAAGGAAATCTTGAAATTCGACAGCGAAGAGCACTGCTCCAAGCAAAACCTGCTGTGTATGTGCTGTATATGTGGCCAACCATCCCATAGTGCAGCGTTTAGGCGCACACTTACTGCACAGACATCAAGAGATGGTCCAATACATGCACTCATATAACAGAGTAAAAGAGCATTGAGTGTAGGCATAGATGAGGCATAACTGAGCCCAAGAATCGCATCACAAGTCAGTCATTTGACTCTTCACTCTATCCCTCTCTGGCAATGGCTTAACCAGTCTTTTGCTCTTTTGGAGGAATTCCAAAGTTAGCACACATTAGCAGAACGGATGCCTTTTTTAACATTTAGTCAAACACTGGCGATATGTGTGCCCTCACACAACCCCCAAATAATATTCTTGTATTTGTTTTATGTATTTACAGAAAAATTTTGTTTGCACTCAAATACCACATCAAAAATGATTTTCATATTCACTCATTGCTTGATTAGAGATGAAATCTTTATTCAGACCAGTGTTGGGCTCTCCTCCCGTCCCCTTACACACCGATTACCATTTTTAAAGGGTTTAACTCTTCTTTTCTTTTTACATTTTTTCTTTTCCTCTGTTTTATGAGTCGACCCAACATTTCCCAACATTTTCTAAGAAATTTGTTTTCACATAAAAATATAATTTGAATATTGAATAGCATTTCATTGGAAGAAACAAATTATTTAAATTGAGTTAAAGTTAAGACTGAAGTCAGAGGTTTGGACTGCAGTAGTGTTTGTGGCGAACACCAGCATTGGATGGAGTGGTAGTCGAACAGAGAGGCAATTGAACCATTGAACCGGAAGCATCCATCATCAGTGGCGGGAACCTATAAGGGCTGCACATCTGCCAAAGCCCTGTCCCGCCATTATCGCCATCAGTTTATACTTTTCAATGTTTTTCGTTTGAAAAATGCCTCAAAACACTCACTTTTTATCTCTTGGACTTTGATTTCTATTCATTAAATGAAAAGTTTATTTAATTTCAAAAGTTTTTGGTTTTAACGAAATGAGTGTATTTTGTGACTGAATTTGAATCATTGGTTCCACTGTTTGTCTGTTTATTTGCGGCTTTTGTTCACTCGTTTGGATTGAAATTTGATTTTATGGAGTATTGTATTTGTTTGACAAAACAATTAGGTATTCAATAAATTTGAGTTAATATTGAATAATAGCTCTTATAATATGAGTATATTATTTATTATTTAGTTTTATTGCTTTTTCTGTTTTTGTTTCAAATTATTATTTATTCCATTCCTGAGACTTATTAATCATTTTATTGTTTTTTGTGTCCGATTCAGACAAGTGGTGACCCGAAGTATTCTCGAGACACTCAATGACGTCGAGCCCAATGATGTGCACCGAGTGATGGCTGTTATTTCGAGGTTATCCTCAGACACTGGTATGTAAACTATTGCTACTATTCTTCAAATGATTCCTAATTTAAATTCTGATAATATTTTTTGATATTTTTCTTTTAATGGGTTATTACTCTGGAATTACTCTGAATTATAATTTTTCAAATGTTTTGTTTAATTTATTTATAGTCTTCTTATTTTTGTTTCGCATTTATTTTTTGCTCCGATTTATTGCGAGCACTGATTAGACATAATTACAGTTAATTATTTTGATTTTGTTGTCAGAGCCGAGCATTAGAGCGGAACTCGTCGAACAAATACCTCAAATCGGAGTCCATTTATCGCAAACAAATATTCTTCCCAATGGAGTGCCTAACAATCTTCTGCCAATTTTGGAACAGTTCTTAACCGACACTAATAGTCAAGTAATTGAATTACGAAAATTGTTTTACAATTTGAGTCATTAAACATTGCTTTTTGTGGTTTAGGTGAGGAAAATGACACAAAACGCGTTCGTATTGTTGTTGGAACAGAGATTAGTTCAAAACAGTCAGTTCTTTCACACTATCTTTGCTTTAATTGATTTTAATTACTTTATCTTTGATTTAAAGGCTTTTTGGAGGAACACATCTGTCCCCTTCTCATCCAATTAACAGACTTTTCAAATTTGGACGACTATCGGATGGAAGCGGTCGGCGTAAGTCTTAACCGATCTCTCAATTGTGTATTAATTGACAGCAAAACAAATAGGCGTTTACTGAATGACCCGTATATTCGATATATTCGATACTTTTTTCTATTGATTGCAAAACTCTTTTTGTGCTAATTATTAATTATACGTCAAAATCGGTGATCAGATGTTATATTTTGTGTGTTTTGTGCGTCGAAAATACGTTTAATACTTTTTGTGTTGAATTTGTTTCACTTTTGAAACAATTAATATTCAATTCATAATGAAATGAATGGTGTTTTGCCTCAAATAAGATCAGCACAAGTGATAAGTTAACTATTTTTCGCTCAAACAGAGGGATGCGTTAACTCACTTTATGTATGGCTTCTGACTGGTTGTGCAGTGCTCTGTCTGTTCTCTAATTAATCTGTAAGATATCTAGTGATGAATGTTTCGGGTGTTTGGCTCTCATGACTCGATCTTCCCTGAAAGACATGGGTAGTGAGATGTGAGCGCACAACCATCATCTCACTACCTTGTCTTTGACGCGATGTCGAGCCCGACCCACACCAGACACCAATCCATACATCTGTCAATAGTTTCCAATTGAATACCATTATCGAGAAATTAATACTTTTTGCGCACAACTTATCCACACTTTTCTTAAGCAAAAGTTTTTTGAAATTCAATTTATTTATTCTTTTATTTCTTTAGTTTACTCTTTATTTGTCACATGATTTTTGATGTGATGTGTAGTCTATTCTTAGTATAGTTTTTCACAATTTGTCTCTCAATCTCGCAATGGTTTACTGCGAACTCTATTCCTCTATTAGATGACTCTTTTCATCGTTTTGTCTGTAAATAACGTTTTGAGTGTTGTTTTGCTTTCGTTTTGTTTGTTATTTAATTGAATTTGAGATCCGAATGAGCGCCAAATCGATTGCATGCTTTCTATTGTCTAATGGTTTGTCAAATCGATAATTAGTCTTCTTTTGGTTCGGGTGTCAATCGATTGACCGGAGAGGCAGTGGCGTAGACATCAAAGCGGCTGATGAAATGTACTAATTTGATGCCATATCACAGCCACCTTTGATGATCTGTGCCATTGCTGTGGACAACAGACTCAGATCACGACTCATATAATTATGAAAATGTGTTGCGATTTGTGGTTTTTATGACGTGCAAGTTGGCGGTGATCTGTTGGTTGCGAATCATATCACAGCCTACTTGACACGACATACGCCACATCCAAAGCAGATCCACATCACAGCAATTCTTCGCCAAATTTAATACAATTTCTCGTTGTTTTTGGAGAACTGTTTTGCGTTTTTCTTACAACTTTTAGATGTAATCTATTGATAGCATTGAATGCACTCCTCATATGAATGGCACATATGATCCAAAACGTTGTCTTGTGGTTGACTCGACTCACGAAGTGGTTGTGATGTGTCGTCTAATTGGTTAAGTCGTATCACAGCCAGCTTTGATGAGTTCAGTCGTTCCACACATTCCACTCTTTACGGCTTACATTCCATTCACTTTTTTCTCAAGTTTTTCACATTTCTCAGCAAAACTTGATTTTAGCGAAAATCAATTCTCTCGTTAACTGACAATCAAAGCACTCATTAATACCAGTGATTAATACTAATGCCTCATTTGATTTAAGAGGACTGTCCTCTCAATAAATATCCTCTGAATTCGATAACGCGTTTTTGAAAACTAATTATTTGATTGAAAATATTTGGGCTCAACATATATCCACTTATATCCACCCGTCAAAGAGCTAGTGATGTGTTGTCTCAGAAATGTTGTGTTCATATCACAGCCGCTTTGATCGGTGGAAATACTGTAATGTTTTATGTTTTTAATGATTTCGTTTAGTTTTCAATTCTTATCCGCCAATCAGTGGTTACTCTATTCGGAGACAATTTTTCATTGAATGTCATTTAATAGTTTGCAATCCATTTCCTCAATGTTTTTATTTTTTGCCAGAATTCCAAAATTCATACAAAGATTTATTATATTCGTTGATATTTCTGACATTTCATTAGTTGTGGTCTAATCCCTAAATTTTATTTTCTTTAAATTATCCGATTTTATCGATATTATGTTAATTAGATTTCCGAGAGAATCACTTTTTCAGTTAATTCTCTAAATAATGGTTTTAAGGCATTTGAAAAGAAACCACTATTCGAGTGATTATACGCCCAAAGACTTGAATTATTCAAATATAGTGATAAATATTTATTTAATAATCGATAACCACTTTGTATGACAGATGATGAGCAAAATTGTCCGCTTTCTGGGCAGACATTTGACCGAAAAGTTATTGCTCCAGACCTTCATCAGACTCTGTGCTGACGTAAGCTTTCACGTGAGGAGAGTCTGTGCCGCAAACTTTGGGGAATACTGTTCTGTTGTCGGACAACACTTGACTGAAACTGTTTTGGTATTTATTCTATTTTATCGTTCCTTCAATTTATTCATCTCTTGTTTGTCTCCAAACAGTTACCAAAGTTTCAGAACTTATGTCAGGACAGCATTTGGGGCGTCAGAAAGTGTTGCGCCGATGTCTTTGTTCCGGTGGCCATCACTGTATCGAATAAACTCCGAAAAGAGGTGTTATCCCCTCTATTCGTAAATTTGCTCAACGATCAGTCCCGTTGGGTATGTTCTCAATACTATTTCATTCAATTTGTTTCTAATTAAGGCTATTATTGAACAATAGGTGAAAAGCGGTGCCTTTCAATCGTTGGGACCATTCATTTCGACTTTTGCCGACCCGAGTAAAACCGGTCTTTACTACTCAGATAACGGCGTTATTGTCATCGAAGACCATAACAGTAATGACAGCGGTTGTAGTGCTGGCAGTGAATCGGCCGCTAATTCGCCGACAGATATAGACGTCGACGAAGTAGAGGAAACTTTAGGCGACGAATTGGTTGTCACCCGTTTGCCAGCGAAGGACTCGCCTAAGAAGATGCAAACCGAAGAGGGAGAGGCAAACCGCAGTGAATTCAGTCAATTCCAGTTCTGGAGAGTTCCTATTCCTGACTTAGATTTGGATCTTATTTCTGTTGAACCAATGGTCCAAACCTCAGATCAATCTGAAGATAAAACCAATGAATCAAAAGAAAAATCAAATAACAGTTCCGAAGCAAACGCTGGCTTTGGAACCAATCTTTGTGACGATCAAAAAGAATCTACTCTTCGAATGGACGGACAAATATTAGACTCCGGCTCATCGCAAAAGTCTCGCTTCAAGATATGTGAAATGGATATAATGCGGAACAGTTGGCAGAACTGGCCCTCATATAACCCCTCCTATTCCTCAGATGTAATGATACCTCGCGATGGAGTCATTGGACCTCTTTTTGAATATTGTTTGAGTGATAAGTCGGAAGCGGATGACCTCATGTCTTACACTTTCGGGGAGTCTTTGCCGATGGGATCGGGTTATATGTTTCCTTATCGAAGAGCACCGCCTTCTCAAGACATAATCCCAAACGATTTGTTAGAGAATTACCTATCGATGACAAACCCAATCAACTATCAGACCATTGATCCTGATCTGTGTCATCACTGCGCTTATAGTCTGCCAGCAGTGGCTCTAACTCTGGGTCGACAGAACTGGTCGTGTTTAAGAGAAACCTATGAGATATTGGCCGCAGAAATGCAATGGAAAGTTCGCTGGACTCTGGCCTCGTCTTTACATCAAATGTCACATATCTTAGGCTCTGAGTTAACGACAAGAGATCTTTTGCCCATTTTCTTGAGCTTTATGAAGGACTTGGATGAAGTCCGGTTCGGAATTCTTCAGAATTTGGCCGCTTTTCTCAAATTACTGCTCAGACCTCAACAACAGGGAATTCTTCCAAAGATATCTGAGTTTCTGAAGATGGATAACAATAGAAACTGGAGATTCCGACACACTTTAGCGCAACAAATCATCGAATTGTGTGACATTTACACCGGTTCTGAGATAAGAGAATACTTACTTCCGATCGCTTTAGTTCTACTCAACGATAAGGGTATGTCTTCTGATAGCCTTTGCTATTATTTCCTCAATTAATGTAATGTTTATTTAATTTTATCTGAAAATAGTATCTGAGGTTAGATTAGTGGCGGTTCGACTCATCGCTGTTCTCATGAAACACATTTTCAAGTCCTATATCTACGACTCGACCACTAATTCCGATAATAGAATAGAAATGATTGAAGACCTCAACTCACAAATGGCCGAATCCAATAAATGGATCCAAAGACAGACATATGTTTTGGTCTGCGAACAGTTGGTGGGAAACCATTCGCTTTCCATTGATTTGTTTGTCGACAAAATGCTCGAACATTTGCTCAATTTGTCCGAAGATAAAGTACCAAATATTAGACTAGTTTTGGCGCGAACTGTAGCTCACACTCTGTGGCCAATCGGTTAGTGTTGTCCCAAATCTGTCACAAATAGAGTACTCATACACTTAGACCTAATTTAACTCTTTTTATGACATTTCAGCTCAATTTAGATCTCATCTGAGAGTTCAACAAACTCTGGAAGACTTGCAATCAGATAAGGATAAAGATGTGCGAAATCAGGCTCTGGCCGTCTCTTTGGAAACCCCCATTGAAAACATAATTTCGGTAATAAATGGAATGATTTGTTCAATAAATTGATTATTAATTAATTTGTTATCAATTTTTAGGACAAATAAGAAAAAACTAAAGAAGTGATTACTAGTCGAAGAACTGGTGATACGCTCTAAACAAAGATTGGATGCCATAAAAGAAACACTTATTTTAATAATCGATTTTATTTAATCATTGGATACAACTTAAAGCGATTTTATAATTATTTATCAATAGTTAAGTTTGTTTTGAAAAAAAAAATAATTAATTATATTATTTGTGAATCAGTTTTAAATCATTCCTTAGAATTGTTTTAGTTTTTTATTTAAATATCAAACTGTGATATAAATCATGGATCGATTAAATCTATTTACAGTCAATAGACGACAGATCTCAACAAATAGTTTCAGTGAACGGCTCCCGACTCAGGTCTGGGACTTTGGTTTAGACTAATCTATAGATAATTTTAGTTTTCTATTCGTTTTATTTCGAACTTAAGGTCAGAAACAAACAATTGGTTTATATGTTGAATGTTATTGTCGTTATTGACAGTATATATTGGAAATGGTCTGTGATATTGAGCACAAGTCCCACATTTTGTGCCGAATTTCATTTCAAATCAAATTTTTTGTTTTGTTTTCATTCGTTTTATGTAAAAAACTGTTTTTAGAATAAAATCCTTTTTTGCTTTGATTTCAATTATTTGACTCAATTCTCAAATTGTTTTCCGACTTTTGTTTTGTCAAAAGAAACAAATGAGTGCTCAAAGAGTTTTATAAATCAATTTTTAGAGGAAATTGTTTTTTGATAAATCAATTATTCGATGATTTTTAATGTGTTTTGAATTTTATTAGAATTTTGTAAAATATTTGATTAAATTAATTGTGATTCAAATGTATTGTCGTTTGTCTTATGTGTTGACGGCTTTCAGTTTGTATTCGTCTTTGAGTTCTGTGGCCATCACTTTAATGGCATCGAATGTCTCCTCTCCTGTGGGGACAATGAACCGGGTCGGCAGCACAAACCCATAGGTCCCGGTGTCTCTCAGTTCGAAAGTATAGCTGTATTTGATGTCCGCCACTCCGTGCGCCCAATCTATTTAAACAAATGGAACATTTAGCTTGCAAGTATTCAAAGAGCTCCAATTATTACCATCTGCACCACCGGCAGCGGCGTATAGGATCCTGGTACTGGTGCCAACTTTGTAATCAGATCCATATTTTTGTTTAAGAGCCTGAGCCGCCTTCTGTCCCATTGTTAATAAGTCGTTGTATTGTTTGGGCAGTTCTGATGTCCAGCCCCTATTCAAGTGATAAACTAAGCAATGGTTAACCATAAATGGTGGGCGACTTACCAGGGTGTTAGAATGAATTGAGAATACGAATGCATTGCGATATACATCTGTTAACCGATTCATAATTAAAAGTCAATTAAATCAAGAATTTATTGGATTTTTAGCAAAATTGTGTCCTTTTTTTTAAGACATACTTTTATTGAATCCTTTTTCGACAAAATATAATCAGAAACGGCTTTTGTTTCGGGTTCTGAAAATGGATGCGTTCCGTGATATGTCTCCGAACAGGGGTAAGAACTGCTACCAGTGCTCCCCCAATGGAACCCGTAGTTGCTGTTCAAGAAGTAAAACATTAATTGACGCAAACATTACTTCTAATTATTTTCAAATACCGGTTGGGATCGACTCCTCGACAGAAAAAGCTATGAATTAACGAATAATTAATTAGGGGTTAAATAAAATGTGAGGAAATACCCCCAAAACGAGGGATTGTGGGATCGGGTCTTTCTCCACATCCTATCGTTAGTTCGCGAATCTATAATTGAATCAATAAATTTAATTCAGGAACAATTTGGAAGTATTTTTACATTCATATCCGTCTGGGTTAGCACTGGCCAAGATATAAAAGTCAAATATATTCAATAAATTCTTCACTTCATTGTCTTCCGATGTAATCAACTGAAAAAGTTTTCAAAAATGAATATCTCTCTGAAAATGAAATAATGTTTGGATTAATCAAATGAAACCTTATTGGCTATGAAGAGAGCTGTCGAGGGGGCGATCCATTCTCGAGCGTGAATTCCTTTCAGGAAATTGAATAAAGTTTTTGTTAAAAAAAAGTTGAAGGGATAAAATAGAAGGCAATTCTCAAACCTGCGTCGATCCAAATTATAGGCTTTTGAGTGCCGTCTTTGCTCTTGAATCCTATCTTAAACAACTTAAGCGGACGGTTCTCTGTGGAGGTGCCGATCGTCTCAACAGCACTCAGGTCTCTATTGATGCTCTGCAAGTCATC
This sequence comes from Punctoribates punctum, assembly GCA_034698165.1. NCBI lineage: Eukaryota > Metazoa > Arthropoda > Arachnida > Sarcoptiformes > Punctoribatidae > Punctoribates > Punctoribates punctum. Next base: position 4,095 of record JAQGBD010000562.1, on the reverse strand, counting down.
CAAATACTGATAAATCTATTTGTGGGCAAATAAAGTGTTTATTTTGATGACAAATATTTTGTTGTTTGAGAACCTCTGAGAGCGGGTGATAGGCGTCGAAGAATGCGCTCGAGTTCTGAGACCAAGACTTTGTACGATAGAGGAGTTGGTCTTCATTTGCTTTCCTTTCCTGTTCTACTAATCTATGAAAGCGTGAAAATTGTGTTTAAATCAATAGAAATGTTATCAACGCTTACTCTCCGACATCTTTAATGAGAACTTTGTTTTTGATATTCTGTTGGGAAAGCTTTTGTCGGATATTCTTAAAGAGATCCGGAGATACCATCAAATCAATGCTGGAATTCAGGTCTTTTGGTGGATTCCAAAAGTCAATCTTCTTCTGAGGTGTGACCAGAGATACATCGGTTGACAATTCGTTGAGATATTGCAATTGATTCTCACTATAAGGCGTTAATCTCAACACTTTATAACCTTTATATTGCTTTCCAACACTTTCTTCAGTTGAAGATAAACACAGAGAAAATGTTTGGAGAAATATAAAAAAGAAAACATTGATTAAGTTCACCAAAAGACTCATGTTTTTGGTCAGAATCAGCAAAAAAGTGAAGGAAAGGACACAAACTAACAATCATTAGATGTTCGACACATTCGACAAAAAATTAGTTTTTATATCGACTCTAATAACTGACACAATATTCAGTCGATGTTATCGACTCTGAGATCAAATTAATTCCTTCATTCTGTGTAATACCGGAGCGTATAATAAACCCACGAATATATTCTGTTTAGTCATTTCGCGGATTTTTCGATACAAAGACCTATTGTTCCCCTTATTCTGTGCGATGTCTCGGCTTTTCTTGTTTTTCTGGACTCTAATAAATAATTATTAAATTTCTACTGAAATTGATTTCAATTCATTTATTCCGTTCGTGTTTTCAGTCAAAAAATTTTCAAATATTGATTTCCTGAGAATTTTTCATTTGTTAGTCAAAAGTTTTATTATTCGACGCAAAACAAAGACAACAAATAATTCAATTTTCATAGACTTTTAAGTTTAGACATTTTAAAGAGATTTTCAAATTCAAAATACATTAAAATAATAATGTTTTCGCACAAATTGTTTCATAACTCTCTTCATGTATTCAAAAGATTAAAAACCTATTGAATTGAATTTTTGAAGAATTGTTATACAGAGAAATGCCGGTCCTGTGTTGCCGTCGCGATGAGAAAAATGAGGCATAACTTTGGTTCGAAGCAAATACTAGATTTTTCCATATAAGGGTGCCTCAACACTATAAGTGTACTAGGACCAATGATATTTTCCATAGTTTTGTGGTTAACTCGACTGAAAGGCATTCGCTCGACGCCTGTCCTCAAAACAGTTTTCATCCAATTCTTGAGCTTAAAATACAATTCAAATCATAAATCAATTCTTTATTTCTTTACTCACTTTCATTGGTTTGAGACTCAATCTGAGCACAAATGCAAACCAAAAGAAGTCCACAAATGAAAATAGTTTTCAAAGCCATTGATATTATTATTAATAACTTATTAACTCTTTTAATACAGTATTGAAGACAATCAGAGAACGAATGAAAGTTTGAATCAATTGATGGCATCTTTTTATACCTTTTGTGGTTACAAAAGCGGAAATTCTTGTCATTCAGTAATTGATTCATATTTTCATTCAAATGAATGAATAATTCAAATGATAAGCATTGAAAATTGACCAAGCAACTATTTAAATTTATTCTTCAAGTCTTTTCTTACTATTTAATAAAATTTAAGGATTCAAAGGTTTTTGAATAGAAAGTCAGTCAAAATACGAGTAAAAATCTCTAAATTTTGATTATTTTTCTTATAATTGCCGTAAATTTAGTTCTCGAGGTAATGATTATTAAAGTGAATGAACGCGAGATTATTGTTATTCGGTTTTCAAATACAAAATCTTATTTCTGTAAAAATGTTTTCTCTTCTGATTTTCGGTCTTTTGAACTCAAGAATCGGTATTTTATTCAATATTATCTTAGAGTTCATTGAATTAATGAATAGTTTTAAGTATTTTCACAAAATTCGAGTCAATGGGATCGATATCACCGACAACTCGACGACCAATTGCCGCCCATTTCGTGGAGAGACTGTGGAATCAGTTCCCGTAATTCAGATCCGTCTCCGACACCATTTGTCACCTCTCGAATAGAGGAGGGAGTGTTCGCCAATATGGGAGAGTTTCCGTGGTTTGTCTACTTAGAAATGTTTGGCGACACCGGAAAATTCAGTTACTGTGGGGGCTCTATAATCAACGAGTGGTGGATACTGACTGCCGCCCACTGTATGGGCTTAGAGTGAGTTTTCAAAATATTCTTATCATTGGATTTATTATTAAAAGACAAAAAATCAGTTACTCTAACGAACTTCAATTTTTACTCTACAGAGGTATCCGAGAGGTCCGTGTCTTGATGGGCACCGTCTACAGGAACGCATCCAACACTAGCGGTCGATATATTTATGTCGAAAGAGTTGTTATTCACAGCGGATGGAGAGTCGGGAAACAAATGGAAAGAAATGCCTCTCAAATGTTGGCGGATCTGACGGAAGAGCTCATTCATTGGGAAATCAGTGACAGACCAATCACTCAAGAGTTCCACCAAAAGTATACAAAATGGTATGATTTATCGATAGACATGCGCTTATATCGCCCTTCCTCTGAATACGACATCGCACTGTTGAAGCTGAGACAAAGAGTGGTTCCCGTCTTCAACGAAAGCCATTATACGGTTAACAGTATTTGTTTACCGAAGACTAATATAACAAATCCAGAAAAAGAGAGTTTAGTGCTCATAGGGATCGGGTTAACTCACTTCGAAGGAACGATCACTAGGACTGCGAAAGACTATGATTCGCCTCAACTAAAGAAATATATGGGACTAATGCAAGAATGCATTTATCCCGATAAAGTATATTATGTTTTGCCAGAACTATCGTTTCGGTCGTTGTTCTGCTTAAGGAACTGGATAGGCCCACCCTCTCCCAACGCATCTGAAAGCTTTTATAGAGGAGCAGCTTGTCCTGGAGATTCGGGCAGTCCCGCTCATCAGTACTACCACTCCAGAGCTGTTCAAATTGGTCTTGTATCACTTGGGATCGGGAGTTATGAAAAGTGCGGTTCTCTATCACAGTTGCCTCGAATATCGTTATTCATGCCATGGATCAGATCTCATGTATTGGGTGAGAGATCTGTAAAATACGTGGAAATTGAGTCCGAGTCCAACCATTTGTTGATAATCACAGTGATTACAGCGTCTGTGGTATCACTTCTCGTCTTATCAGCACTTTTTTGGAGTAAGTCTTCACTTGTTTTCAGAGATGACTTTCAATTATAGACTAATTATTATTCAATTCAATAGTTGTGACGACTCTTCTGATGGCGAGACCAAGAAATCCATAAAAATTCTAATTTTTTGAAATGTTTAAAATACAAATAAATTGAATTTTATAAAAGAATTTAATTTTTCGCAAATAAATACATGTATTTAATTGAATAAAATGAACAAATAATTAGTTAATAATAGTTATAAATAATATAATCTGTAATTAATTGGATTAATGATTAAAAAGTGAGCGAAGAATATAATAATTTGATTCTCGCAAAGAATTCATTAATATTTGTTAAATAATAAAATATCAATACTTTTGGTTAATAATAAAATTGAAGTTTTCATTCATTAAGACATTCCTTTGGTTTCATCTTAAGGTTCGGATTGAGTCGACCATTCGCCCAGTGGTGCGCTCGAAGTGGTTGTCGTAGGATTCAAGTCGTTGGCTAACAAACAACGATCATAGCCATCGTTACAACTCTCAAAGGTATTCAATGAATGGGGAGAAGCGGGTGTCGGCAGATAAATGCCATTCCCTCCCATACATCTCACATAAGAGACTCGACACCATTCAAACGCATTCGCTCGACGTCTGTTCTCAAAACAGTTTGCATCCGATTCTTGAGCTTAAAATACAATTCAAATTATAAATCATTTCAATATTTGTTTACTCACTTTCATTGGTTTGAGACTCAATCTGAGCACAAATGCAAACCAA
>JAQGBD010000561.1:0-27610 GCA_034698165.1 Punctoribates punctum | reverse complement strand
GCAATTGTGTCTAGTGATTTATTGATAATGGTCTTGTTGTTATTCTAATTAAAAGTCGTCTTGTAGAAGAGCGAATGCGCTGTATTAAATTCCCATTTTTTGTGATCTATTGAATTCAGACACACTTTTAGTCCTCAATTCATATTTTTCACTCTATTTTTTGTAATTATTTATTGGCCTAATTCTCGACACAACACACAGATGTGATCTCCTCCGAGAGCTCCCAAGTCTTACCTAAAGTTTTAGGAATCAATTAGGAATCAACTTAGTTATCAACAATAAACTCAATCAAATATTTTATGTAATTTCAACCCAAAGATCAGTTTCCAGTTGGCCCTGACGTTTGATAATTGAATTTCAATGGTTGGCACCAATTCTTCTGATTCTCCCGTTAGAGGAATCGGATTAAAGGAATGACAATATGAAACGATCTAAGCCTATTTTTGATAGAAAAATAAACAAGTTTAATTTTATTAAGATTGTAATACAATTTATGGTTTAATAGAAAAAATCTGAAGAATATGACCATGAAATATTTATTACAATAGGATTGGAAAAATTTAATATTCAGTAATTTTATTCCGACAATAATGAGCTAATGTTAAGTTAATGAGCATGGTTTTTTTATTAGTTAAAATTATAATAAAATTTATGGGTCAAGAGAAAAAACCTTAAAAATATGACAAACATTTTAAAAGCAATGAATCGGGTGATGACAAAGTGGTGTCCACACGAAAACCCAATCAAACGCCTCCTTTCACCACATCTTTCAATACTATTAATTAGTTTTAGTTTAGATTTTGTGCTCAAAACTGAATTATTTTTGACATAAAATGCGTTCAAATATTTGTATGATTTGTTGAATTCATTGTTTATCGAAGCCGTGAATAAATTGAAGAATAAGTTAGCGATTAATGAGATTATTTCAAATAAGGAAATAACCATTGCGGTTACCAAGATCAATTGGCCCGTTAAGAGTAAATTTATCAACATTAAATTAATGGGTGTCAGTAAGAAGTAAATGATTTGCAAATATCTTTTCCAAAACGTATTATAATTTTCAATGAGAAGACATAAATCGTTTTGCATTTTTACAAACTTCGAAAGTGATTTAAATATTTTTTGTTCTTGCTCATTCAGCCACTCTTCAATTAATTGCAGCTTGGTCTTTATAAGCAAACATACAATGAAATAGTACAGAAAACTAAAGTAAATGATTGAAAAGAAAGAAATATTTTGAATTGAATTGACCAAGATTGAGTTTAACATTACAATCAAATTTCGATTTTCTGAATAAATGAATATTAAGAATAAATTCATCAAGATGGTCAGTGGAATTGTTGACCAATAATTCATATAAATTAGTTTTTTCACATTTTTAACCTTGTTCACATAGTGAACGATTACCTTTCTATCATTTAAACCAATTTCACTAAAGGTTTTTCTTCGGTTCAGAACTTCAATAATTTCAAACCATTGATAGCGAGAAGAATGGCTCACATTTAATATTAATAATAGCGAAAGATTAAGAGTCGAGCACAGAATAGTCGAGAAAAGGAAGGCCTCCCGTCTGCCCCCAAAATACTTGTAGACGTCAATTGTCTCAAAGATTGCTTTTAGTTGACTCTTGTCGTCATTGACAAGAAGAACAACATTTTTTAGAATGAATAACACATTAATGAATATGAACAAGTCAAATTTTATAGTTTGACGAATACTTGTTTGTTTTGATATGTTTTCACCAATTTTATCAAATCTATACAAAATCCAGTGATTTTTGAGGGGCTCAACAATATTCAAATCTTTCAATATTTCATTCATTTTGAATATTTGTTCTAAAAGAAAAAAGAACTTGCTAATATTGCTATTATTTTAGAACTGTTGAGATGTTGACATATATTGTCTTATCCATAAAATATGTGTGAATTAGAATATCATTAAATCTATAATTAATTACATTTTTGTATTCATTAAAAAAAATATTGTTTTGAATTCTCTTAATTATTTGTGGTAAAGGATGACCAAGATGGCTAGAATCGAAATTGTTTCAATCATTTTTGATGGTAAGCTATTTAATTTATAGACAGTTTGTGAGGGTAATTTCGATATTTGTTCTGGCAATTAATAATTAATAAGAGCCTAACACCTTGGTAATAACTTTTAATAATGATTCTAGATGTAAAATTAATTATTTGGATATAAAATCTATTTTTATAGTTTATTTTTATGACCATGGTATAAATGACGGTTAAAATGAGTCTCATATTACTCAATATTAATTGACTTTGAAAATAGAGTTTTTTTTTTGGAAATTTTCCAAAATTTGAAATGAAATATGATTTCAAATATTCTCTATTTCCACCAAGATCACATTAAAATTGAATAAGTAATATGATTTCAAATATCGATTATTTTATTATTAACTATAAGAATATTAATACAATTTGTGAGTTAAGAGAAAAAATCTGAAGAAAATAATAAACATTTTGAATGCAATGATTCGAGTGATGACAAAGTGGTGTCCACACGAAAACCCAATCAAACGCCTCCTTTCACCACATCTTTCAATACTATTAATTAAATTAAATTTTGTTTTTATGTTTAAAATTGAATTATTTTTGACATAAAAATTGTTTAAATATTTGTATGATTTGTTGAATTCATTGTTTATCGAAGCCGTGAATAAATTGAAGAATAAATTAGCGATTAATGAGATTATTAGATATGGGGTCAGAATCACAGTAGCGATCCAAAGCTGTTGATCATCTAGCACCAATTTAAGGAAAATCAGGTTTATCGGGGTTAAAAGGCGGTATATTATAATTAAATATCTTTTCCAGAATATATTGTAATTCTCTAATAGAATACACAAATCATTTTGATCATGCAACATTTGCCGAATCGATTTTAAACTAATGAATAAACACGATTTTGATAGGAGTTTTACCAACAATTTCATGGGTGATTTTAATTTGATCTTGATAAATAAACAAACTATAAAGTAATAAAGAAAAGAGTAATAAATGTTCAAAAGAAATGAGCAATCTAAAATTGTGTGGTTCACTATATTGAATAACACCGAGAATAGATTTCTCGATTCTAAGTAAAACAAGGTAACAAACGAATTCATCAGGATAATTAAAGGAGTGGCGAACCAATAACAGACCCTCAGTATAAATTGTATATTAGTTATCTTTTTCTTGAAGAGACGGATCATTTTGGTGTCACTCAAACCAATTTCATCAAAAGTTTTTCTTCCGTCCAAACAATCAATTATTTCAAACCACTTATAGTCTGAAGACTTGCTGTGGTTTAGGATCAAAGAGAGAGACATAATAAATACGGAGCACACCATAACTTGCAAGTAATAAAATATTGGTTTTCCGCCTAAATATTTCAAAATATCCAAGTTTTTGAAAAATAATTTAACCCTGTTTTCATCACTTCCAAGGCATAGAACTGAATATTGAAATAGATTGAACATGATAAAAATAAATAATGAGTAAAATTTGACGGTTTGAACTAATCTTTTCCTCCGACTAATATTTTGGCCAATTTTATCGAATCGGTATAAAATCCAATGATTGTTGAGAAACTCACAAATACCCAGATATTTGATATTTTCATCCATTTTGTTCGAGATTTTTAGTTTATTTTCACGAATGATATTTTCAGTCATTCCTCAGTGTATTGCGAATGAAAATAAATGCAATTCTGAGAATAATATTTGTCCAAGTTAATTAATAATTCAAATGGATTTTTTTCGATTATTGAACTTTAATAACAAATTGAAGACTAATGCAAAAGTTTATAATTTGATTCTTGGACATCACTGAAAATGATTTAACAATTCTTATCTAATATATTTGAATAAAATGAATGAATTTACGAGAATAATAAACTTGAACAAACATCACTCACAGAATTATGATTGTAAAACATTAAAATTGGCCTTGATTATAATTGATTATTAAGTTTTGAGTCACGACTTCAAAATTAGATATAATGATTGCGAAAATTTCAATTATTGAAAAACAAATACGAAAATAAGTTAATTGTCACATATCATGGTATTTATTCTCATATTTAATGCCTAAATAAATAATACATTCGATTGAAATATTTTAACAGAAATACTAAAAGACTTTTATTATTGATTGTATCGATTCATTGATACAATTTGTGAGTTAAGAGAAAAAATCTGAAAAAAATCACAAACATTTTGAATGCAATGATTCGAGTGATGACAAAGTGGTGTCCACACGAAAACCCAATCAAACGCCTCCTTTCACCACATCTTTCAATACTATTAATTAAATTAAATTTTGTTTTTATGTTTAAAATTGAATTATTTTTGACATAAAAATTGTTTAAATATTTGTATGATTTGTTGAATTCATTGTTTATCGAAGCCGTGAATAAATTGAAGAATAAATTAGCGATTAATGAGATTATCAAAAAAGAGGTCAGAATCAGAGCCGTAATCCATAACATGTGAGCATCTAGCACCAATTTGAGGAAAATAAGATTGACAGGTGTCAAAATGTGATGGATAATTAGCAAATAGTTTCTCCAAAACCTATTGTAATTCTGGACACTGAAGGAGAGCTCATTTAGATGTCGTCCCATTTGTTTTATTGATTCAGAATTTGAGAAAAGAGTTTCTGATATCAGTTTTGTCAAACATTTTATGAATAATTCAAGTTTGATCTTGATGAATAAACACACAATGAAGAAATAGAGAAAACAGAAATAGATAGTTGAAAGAAATGAACAATCTAAAATACTGCTGCTTATTATAGTGGAAAGGATAAAGATTTTATATTTTGCCTTTGAGAAAACCAGGGTTACGAATAAATTCATCAAGATACACAATGAAGCTGCAAACCAATAGTTGATTTTTAGTAGTAATGCCACATCACTCAACTTTTTCTTGAAGAGACGGATCATTTTTCTGTCATTAAAACCGATTTCATCGAAAGTCTTTCTTCCGTCCAAACAATCAATTATTTCAAACCACTTATAGTCAGAAGACTTGCTGTGGTTTAGGATCAAAGTCAGGGATATAATAGAAGTCGAGCACAGGATGGCTGCCATATAATAAAAATCAGGTCTTCCCCCGAAGTATTTCAGAATATCCAGGTTTTCAAAAAATAATTTGATTGAACTTTTGTGGTCACAAAGGATTAAAACAAAATTTTGGATTATTACAAATAAATGTATAATTAATAAGAAGTAATATTTTATGGTTTGAAATAATTTTCTCCTCGGATCCACATTTTGGCCGATTTTATCGAATCGATATAAAACCCAATAATTATTTAGAATTTCAATAATATTAATAACTTTAATATTTTCACTCATTTTGTTGATTATTAAAAATAGATACGAAGTTTTGTCTTTGAAATGACCCGTCTCTCACTCTCTTATGAATACATTTTCTAAATTCAATTATTAAATTAATTAAACGAATAATACAGCATCCGGCAAGTCTTTTGCTTGAAAAAATTTGTTTAGCGTTAGCTCTATGGGAGAGCAAATGTCAATACAATTGATACTCTTTAATAAAGAGTCTTTATAATCATTTTAATATTTCTAATCATTTGATTCACATTATCTGTAGATTAAAATCAGGTTTTATTATAACGAGTCTTATCTGTATCCCTATATTTAATCCTCAATTCGAATTTTTCACGCAAAAGACTTGCCGGATGCTGTAGATTACATTTCTTACAATGAAAACATTGAACCTTTAAATTAGGAAAAAAACAATTATTAACCAAAATTTTCCTTAAGATTCTTGACATTCAATTCTGTACGGGCAGTGACTGATAGGTCATTCCTAATGTCATTTCCCTTAATTCGTAAAATTCTCTCATTAAAAGATTTCAAATTGAAGAAAATAATTTTGAAATATTTGTTCCTGGCATTAAATATTACATATATTTCCTAAACTTCTACAACAAAAATTTCTTAACCTTGGTAAAACCTGTAAATTATTTAAAAGATGACATTTAAATCACTGGTCTGCCAGATCCGAGACCATAGAGAGAGGGGCCGTATGGCAGGACCTAGTGTTACAATTTTGTGTTTAAGGGACGGCTAAAGGACATGTCCTGACTCAGAGAGAACTCTGACTAAAATGTTTTTTCAATTAAATTTTAATGAGATTTTTCAGATAAAGATTAATTGCTAATTAATAGTTAAATCGTCGAATTAGTTATTCAGGGTTCAAACTGATGAATAATCACCATGTACTTAAATTCTCAAGTTGGAAATTAATCAAATATTAATAGTTGGCTCTTTCCTATCGTTGTATACCCGGATTGGTTTGAATAATGTATTCGAAAAATGAATAATTGATTTATCGTAAGAGAAATACAGAGTTTCGAGTATTCATTGAAATGCTTTTCTGTTATCCGACGAATGATTTAATGATTCCTTCAAATAATTATTTAGTCAAACATGAAATTTGCATAAGTCCTGCATTTATGCTGTGCTCAGTCCTCTGCAAAATATATTTATTCAATTTTGCTTTCAATGTATGATTGGCTGAGACTAAGAAAAAATAAGGGAACCGACACATCTTGAATAAAAAGGAAAGTAGCGAAAGGAATGGCAACTTCTCGACAGACGACATACAAATTGTTGAGATCTGTCAGAAACCGGAATCCACTCCAACAGTGAAATACTGTTCACATGGAAAACATGATAAGACATCTGAAGAATAAATTATTTTTTCCCTTTTTTCCTCCCAATTGATTGAATGTTTGCCTCGAATAATGTTTTTCTTGTAATTAATTTATCGATTTCTTTCAGAATATTCTTGGCCCTAATTTCGATTAGCGTTCTACTTGATATTTCAATTTATCGTCGCTCTTGTAGCTTGTTAACTTTAATTCGTTGATATGTATGCGCTCTTAAACTTCTACTTAAACTTATGTGAATATTCACGAGTAGATTAATGGTTGCCATGGTACTTTTAACCTTGTTTGAAATGTTGAAGATTTGAGATAGAATTGTGCGAAACTAGGCAAATCAAATAGCCTGCAGAGTTTGTTTTAGGATGGAATTTGTGCTGGACACCTGGGAATTAATTCAGCGAACGTGCATTAAGTTAACTATTTTTTCAAAACCCTCGAGGCATTCATTGATCTTAATATAAATATTTTTGGCAAGAACATTACTTACTAACAGTTCGTAAAAGAGTTTCATTCTCTGATGGCCAAGATCATCGACATTAGAAAAATTAGGAATTCAATATGGCGCTATTTTATTCTGTTAGACACGTTTTAATTTAATTTAATTTAATTGGACCTGTTTAATTTGATTATAATTTTGGTTTTACTAAGTTTATTTAGAAAAATTACTCAGCCTTGGTCATCTCTGGTTTTTAATGGTTGAAAAAATGTCTTCCAAAAGGACATTAGGAATGGAGTTAACAAAGAGTAGTTTTTTCCCTTAATATCGAATAGACGTGAAATCAATACTATTTTTTCAGCCGTTTTTCATAACTTTTTTCCTCAGTTTTCATCAGAAAATGAAAAATACAATAAATTTTGATAAATGTTTTCGAAGAAAAAGAAATGTTTTTATACTTCGGTTTAATTTTGCGAAAAATATTTTTTAAACACAATTTCTGAAACATTGGAAACCGTTTGTAAACGAAAATCCAATTTTTAATAGGAAGGGAATGGAGTCTATTCTGTGCCATCAGAGCCATAGAAACTATTTTTGAAAACTCTAGTTTTCAAATAAATACATTTTGGCTGAAAAATAGATTAAAAATTGATTTGTTCGCTGATTTTTCTCATGAATTTCACATTAGTTACAAATCTTTAAATTGGGAGTGAATTCAATAATAAATGTTTATAAATATTGAAGTATCAGAAAATTGAATTGAATTTCATTAACAGCAATAAAAACATTGATATCAGAAATTTTTTAATCTAGGTACATAAGTTTTGAAGAGATGTATTTCATAGATAAGAAAATAAATATTCTAAACATGTATTGAATATTTAAAATTCAATATTGAAATTGAATTCTCGAATAAAATATTAAATAGTTTTCGGTTTCAAAGGAATATTCATTTCTTATAAATATCACAAATCAGTGCAAATATTGGTTCTAAAAGAAGGGTTGACTCTAATGTTGGGTCGACTGTACTGACGAACCACTACTATAAAAACACTGCAAATATTTGCGCAAATCGTTGACTACTGGAGTTAAGAGGAACTCAGAATAGTGTTCAGAATAATACTGAGTCTCTGTTTCTGAGACAAATTCTGTGCTTCACTCAACCGCTTGACTCTTAACGGCTATGTGAGGAACAGTTTGGTTTTGCTCCTGGTCTTTGGTGACTCACTATTAGATTTAGTCTGTATTTCATTACTGAGTTATTAATTCATTTGTTGTGAAAATTGTCTGAAAATCTCTCTCAAGAAATGATTGATTTGAAAAAACGACGGAAAAGTTTTTATTATAATTAAGTGTTTAAGTAATTTATGTCAAAGTTTAGTGAGTTTTGTGTTGGAATATAGAGATTTGATTTTGATTAATTGCAAGATTATTTTGCTCTCATATGATGAATGTTGAACCCAACCAGGAACAATTACCCAACTCTTGAAAAATTCGGATAATTCTTCAATTTTTCATAAGAAAAGTCTATTTTATTGCTCGAAGAAGAAGATAAAAGTGAAGGGAAAAGAAAACTGATATTACCATCAATTATGATATGAAAGTAGGAGTTCTTCAGTCATTTGTCTGCAATGGTTAGCTGTGGAACAGACATAAAAGACATAATGGGTTTAATGAAGTTAATGAATGACCATTAGAGACATCAACAGTTGGAATACAAGATAATAATCGCAAAGAAGAAGAAATTGTAGCCAAAAGTACTGAACGTATATTAATTCAATTCTTGGTTCAAGTCATGGATTATTCTGAGCCCGACTCACAAATGACTATTTTAATGGACAATTCCAAAGATATCGTGTCGGCTAATGAGACGAGTTTATGGACGTCCACCGCTAGTGATAACATCACTCATAATAACGTGAGTTTGGATTTTTCACTCAATCAGACAAACGGCTCGACCGCAGCCCTGGCATTGAATCCGCATATGATTCCCGATTTGGTGAATATCACGCAAACAACACCTCTGGAGTACGCGATGGTTATGTACGGCTATATTATGCCTTTCCTTCTGGTGCTTACTTTAGTGGCCAACACTCTGATTGTGTTGGTTTTGAAACAGAAACACATGAAAACGCCCACAAACTTAGTGTTAATGTCTATGGCTGTGGCAGATCTGCTAACCCTGGTCTTCCCCAGCCCCTGGTACTTCTATATGTACACTCTTGGCTATCACCAGGAAGTTCTTCATCCGCCAGTTGCGTGTTATATATTCAACTCGATGACAGACATACTGCCGGTTGCCTTTCACACCGCATCCATTTGGCTGACAATTCTTTTGGCCGGACAGAGGTTTCCATACCTTTCCTTTCTTTTTTGTTGATTATGAATGAGGGGAAGTGAGAGGGGAACGCATAATGAGATTATATATTTTTGAGCAAAAAATTAATTAACTTTCAATCATTCTTTGCTTTTACTTTAATCTGTTATTAAATTAAGCTTGTTCAAATGTTCAAATGCTCAAAATTGCTCAAAATATGCTATGCTTTAGGTTTTAATTAATTCATCAAATATTGGTTATGAAGACTAAACTAAACACAGAATTTGATTTCTGACAGATTTAATTGAGAATTACTTGTACTTGCTACATTTTTTTCCGTTCAACTTATTAACTTTTAATCAATATTTCCTCAACAGATTGACCTATAACATTTTTCTTTAAAGACATAAAGTGTGTAATTAATAGAAATAGTTGTTAAATGTTAATAGAAGTCATTTTGACCTAGTTCATACTAATTAATCTATAGGACCGAGAATAAATGCACCTGGGAATTATAATTAATTGAAAAAGAGTCGCAATTGGCCAATAGGGCTGTGGTTGTTATAGGAGCATGCTGATAAGTTGATTAAAATGTACCATGACAGGTTTATACAGTGTTTGACAGTCCAGTGAACAAAATGAGAAGTCAAACAAAAATTAATGCGATTCTAATCGAAATGAAAAGTCCTCTGAGAATAATGGGTTTATTTGACAGTCAGCCACCCATTGGCCGATCACTGGCTGTTCCCCAGCTTTCAAAATAATGAGCAAAACATAAGTTATTTACTCCGATATTGATTTATATCTAATGGAAACTCAATTTCACTCTAAATAAGAGACAAATCCATTACTGACTTTCAATTAGTGATTGATGTCAGGGTAAACTAATTTTTTTTGTTCTGAGGAAGAAATTAGAATTATTATATTTAGAACTACCACGCTCATCTCGTGGTCTCCAATTTCAACACAAGCGGAACAACAGTTTCTAGAGATTCATCAGAAAAAAGTCACTTTAATTAAAGTCGTTTTCCATTAAATGTATATAATTTGTGTCATTATTTGACTGAAAATTTTATTTAGTTTTTTTCGTCCAAAGTTTACATTATAGCAAAAAATAGCTCTTTCAGTATGACAGAGATGTGCAAGGTGATCTTTTGACTTTATGGCGGAATACTTTGATCTTATAGATAGATTAATCTTGAATGTTTTTTGTTCTGCTCATCCTTGTCGTCAAAAAAAGTTAATTACATTCATGAGAGACAGTCATTTGTCAACTGTGGAAATTCTGCTCGATTAGCAACAAGATAAACATAAGTACATAACAGACTACTCCCGGACTGTTAATTGAATTTTCAGCGAACAGAATATAACTGACTTTTTATTACAGTTTTTATTATTTGTATTTCAGATGAAAAACAATTCTTAATTACAAACAATTTAAAGACTAATTTGTTTGACTCCGAGTTGTGTTTGATTTGCGGAATGCAATCATTTTGTGCGCCGTTCCCAAAGTTAACAACCAATTGAAACAAACAAGTTATTAATGAATATTTGGGATTAGGCTACCAGTCCTTTCTCTGACAGATTTATGGGACTTTAGTAGACTTTCTGCGCTCGGAATCGGTTTTTAGAGAAACGAACTCACGATTAGTGGCTTTGATTTATTTGAAAATAAATGAAAGTTTAGGACAGAATAAAGTCAGGGCTCATATATCGAACGTAACAGTAATTAATTTGGAGAATAGCCAAGGTTTGTTATTCTTATTTTCTGCTCGGCTAAACGAATAAACCAAATGTAAAACATGATCCTGATCTCATATCTTTGCTTGGCAAGTTTAACCAGGATCATTTATTCAAATAAATCCCAGCTTTTTGTGCTCATCCCTGTGATCTAGTAACATTACAAGACCATTACCATTTGAAAATGATCAATCAAACTTTTTGTTTGGTCGGGCAATCATTAGCGAAAATGTGATGAATAAATTGCTCGAATATTTCCACAACTATTTTCATGATAAAAGTTTTGCCAATACTCTTGTAAACCTTTTTCTTATTATAGAGAGAGAATTCAGGGATGGCCAGGGGTTAGGACTACTGTCAGAATAGATGACAAACACTAAAAACAAGAATTTGTCGAACAATATGACAGTAATTAATATAAATCATCTGTTTTTTCAAACAGTTTGAGACAATTTTTATTACTATAACTCGATGTTTGACTTTTCCTTCCAATCGATACATATTTTCTTAAAAGTCTATAAATCAGTTATTTTTTCTGACAAATTGCAGAAAACAAAAGAGCGATAAAACGGCAAAAAATGTTTCATTCAATAAATTTGAAATCATTTTTAATGTAGGCTTTCGTAGGCTTTCCTCCGCTGACTTTTCTCAGTCTCTTTCGCTAAATGTTTTGCCAGAGAATTAGATAATTCTTCTTTGTTCGTCATCGAGTGCCGCCATGTGCAGGGTGTCCCACTTTTAGCTCAAAACCAAGAATCATGAATTAATCATCCTGGATAGTTTATAAATGGAAGTAACAATAATTTTTCATGGATTAAATGAATTATTATTTAGCCTAGCTTAACTAAATTAAGTTTAACTAGATTCATGCCTCCCTTTGCACTTCCTTTTAGAGAATTACATGAATTCAAAAGTATTGTTAAAAATGGGAAATGAAATCAAATAAAAGAGACTCAAAGTTATGATTCCTTTCAAAAAATGAAAATAAGTTTTCATACACTTTAAGAATATTGAAATTGAGTCTCAGAAAAGATAAGAGTATTTTGTCTCAGAATCTGAAAGGAAAGTCAAATCCTCTTCAGTCGTATGGAAAACGTTTGTTAAATGTATCAGAACTATGAACAAGGATAAAAATAAACCTAACGTCTAGTTAAATGTCAAAATGAGTCTTTGCCTCTAATACACAATGGATTTGATTATCACTTTTTGAATATATTTTCGGTATATTTTGAGTAAAACTGATCCGAAAAATAAGAATCAAACGAATGAGTGAATCCATTATGAGATTAGGCGAAGAAACTATTGATTTGTGTGCTCCGACACCTTCGCATCAGACCTGCCCTCACTCTCAAGTGTGTCCTCTGGAAAGCCTAATGTAAATGTTATGCCTCAATGAGTTCAGCGAATAATTAAAAGAGTTATTTAATTTGACATTTAGTGCGAATTTAATTCTGTTCCCAAAACCCTTTCTCTAAATCATTACTTTAGTTATATAAGAGTTGTTTTTATTATTAAAGTTCAGAGAATAAAAGGGAGGGTTTCCAAACATAAACCAGGTATTAATATTCATGACTTATATATGAATATTCGGGGAAATTATTTTGTTTACCGAATATTCTCTTGAATTCTGTGAATCAAATCCATTATATTTCAGAAAGTTTTGTAAAATTTATTACTTTTATTCCATTCAAAAGTTTTTATTTATATTAATAATAATTCACTGAATTATTAAATAGATTATAAAATTCTATTTTAAGGGTTCCCAAGGTTTCAATTACCAAGTTTTGTAATAAATACTAGAAAGTTGAATAATATTTAAGTAACTTTTATTTGCCATGCTAACATTCCGAAATATCAAATATAATGGACGACGAACATGAACAAAAGTGTTTACTTGTCAAATGTAGCAAGTTAATTTGAAATTTAGGGAAACTTTTCGAACAATGCTTTGAAAAATCGTTAAGTCTTTGGTTTTATTGTGAATTCAAAACAATTTATTTTTCATTTTTGTGTCATTTATGTTGAAAATCATTGAAAGGAATGACTTTTGCGACAAATAAACTACAATTCAATGAAATATAATAACAGTTTTCACTGATATTTGTTTAGCCATTGAATGCTTTGGTCAACAAAACACTTGTATTCAGAGGACGGCTCAGAGGACGGCCTGTATTTGACATTTGATTAATAAAAAGTTTGATTTCTCTTTCAGATACATCTATATATGTCATCCGACAGTAGCCAAGAGTTGGTGCACCCGACCCAAAGTCAAGCGGACAACCATCACATTGTTTGCAATCGCTTTTGTCACACAACTGAGCCGTTTCTTTGACTCTAAGTTCTTGAACGTTGAGTTCGAGTGGAACGGACACAAACAGGAGGGCTGTCGGCGAGTGATCGCCGATTGGGTACAGAATATCATCCAAACGAATATCTATTTTCCCATTTATTATGGCTTTCGGATACTCTTCGTAAACATCGGGCCCTGTCTGGCACTGGTTGTGCTCAACCTATTGCTGTTCAGAGCGCTTAAGGTATGCAGGATTTTATGGTGTGCCAGAGCTCTATGACATAATAAATACTCGTAAATCACGGGCTAATTATAGATCAGTTTACTGACAACTTCTGAACCGAGTCTTAAATAGACTTTGAATTGAAATACAATTTTATTAACACTTTTTTCTTCAGTAAACACTTTCTTTATTATGGGTTTCCTTATAGAGTGAGTCATAAACTTCGGATCATTTATTTTTCGGCACATTTTTCAACTGAATGTTTATTTTTCTAAACTATTCTCTGATTTATAAATGTTTTTGGAAAATGAATCCAATATTCTGTTTGATTGACAGAAAGCACAGAAGAAGCGACAGATTCTGCTCAAAGACAACAAGAATAAGGAGTCAAAGAAGTTAAGGGACTCCAACTCAACCACTTATATGCTGATTGTTGTGGTCACTGTCTTCCTCATGGTTGAGATACCGATGGCTGTGACGACTCTGATCCACATATTGGCCAATATGTCGATCATTCCGTTCGCTAACGAAATCTATAGATATCTTCAGTTGACTATAATTATATCCAATTTCATAATTATGTTGAGTTTTCCCTTGAATTTCGCCATTTATTGCGGAATGTCTCACAAGTTTAGAATCACTTTCAATCAGTTGTTTATCAGAAGAATCACTAATAATAGGCTCACCTCTGAGGCCAATACCTATACACACGTCTCGATGTCCACAACGGTATAGATTTGATATATATTTTTGTCAGTCATTTGTCTAACAATTAAATGTAATAAAATTCAATATTGTTTTCAAAAAATAGCCATTTATTTAATCTTTAAATTTTTGGGTCAAAAGTATTTACAATGAGAGGGAAGTCGACAGAGAATTGTGAGACACTCTCAGCTCTTCCTCAACAAAGACCCGAAGAAATAAATACAAAAGTCAAGAATCGAACGGAAATAAGTTTCTATTCTATAAATAATTATTATTATATTTTTCTCAAAACAATAAATTTTTTAGTTATAAACAAAACATTTTTATAATAAGTTTGGTTTAATTCGAAGACAATTAGAGTTAAATATTTTTAAAAATTAATACAGTTTTCAGTTATTATTAGATAAATATTCTCTCAAATCAAACACTTTTTCATTATTCCGGTTAAAAATCAAAATATATTTGATTTTCGGGTGATTTTCAATTAAAAGATTAATATATGAAAAGTACGGATAATTCCATTCATTAATCATTGATATAATCAGTGTTTGAATGTCTCTCAGCTTTGAAATTGAATTAATCATAACTTCGGTTAAGTTTACTGAACTTATTGACAAATATCGGAGTTTTGGTAAACTTTTGCGAATATCGCTGAAAAACATTTCCTGAAAAATATGTTTTGAAAAATTCAATTCCAAGTGAGTTATGTTTGGACACAGTTTTAGTGATTCACTCGAATAGATTTGGTTATCGTTTGACTTCTGAAAGAACGACAACTTTAAGCGCTTTAATTGAGTGAAATATTTGATGGATTCAAATATTTTGGGACAAACAATGGGTTCAATGCCTCCAATAATCAGTTCTAAGCATTTAATTGAAGTGCAGTTCAGTGAAAGTGTTTTCAGTCTATTCGACAGCAAATCAATTACTGGATCAATGTTATGGGGGACAGGAATGTCTATACACTGTTCCTGAGCATTCAGGTTAATATTAATATTTAACCAAGTTAAGTTACTCAGTTTGATAAGAAACCCAAATATGAACTCAAATTCCTCTTCACTCGAATTCCACACAAAACTCAAATCAATAGTTTTGAGAGTCTTTTGATTGCTATCAACGAAGAACTCAATCACTTTGTTGTCTGATAAGCTGTTTACCGACAATTCCGATAATTGCCGCAAATATTTGCCATTTGTCGACAAATTCAATGGATTATAACTTCGAATATCAAGGGATGATAATCGAGGAAAACTCAGAACGAAATTCAAATCGAAGTCATCTCTTGATAGCAATGATAGGAATAAAATTCGGAAATCATTTAAACGATAGTTTTCCAGTCTTTTCAAAGTCGGGCCAAATTTATTGCCGAACCTCTCCTTAAGTCCAGTGTCTGTGGACTCGAAATAGAAGGAAATCTCTTCTAATGAATGGCAATAATTGATAATCAGGTCTATTATATGATTGGCCGCCGATCTCTCGAATCACCTTTTGATGGAAATACTCCTAATGTTGGGACACTTCTTCAGAACCGATTCAAATGAAGTGATGTCCAAAGGAGTGATACTATCGCCAAGACTTTTGCGGAAGAATTTCAATTGGTTGACATCAAGCGATTCCGAGTCCAGACCTGAGCGCCATTTCCTATAAATGATGTTAGAAATGATACAATTGATGATAAAACTGATATTTTGGCCGACCTTTGACTATAACTTAGAAGAAGGGGTTCCCTCTCATTACTGTTTGCCTTAACACCCGATTCATCAAAATTAACGCAAAGAGTGTATTGTTTTCGATAAACAGTTCTCTTAAACTGTTTGGACACACATTCAGAGCGAATCTTATTCTCAAACGAGAGATAACTTAAAATATCTTCACATAAGTCATCGCCAAAGCGATCACTAAACGAGTCTTTTCTCATGTCTTCAGCGCTGTCTTCAGTGGTTTGATAGCATTGTCTCTGACCAGAGGTCTACGAATGCATTGGCGGACAATAATTACCATAAAATTTGAATCCAACTCAAAATTATTGGCGATTTTTATATAAAATATTGAAATTGATTTAAAATCACTTAAATTGAGTACAATTTTGATGACAATTGAAAAGAGTTAACTCAGGAAAGGGTTGAATCACTCAACTCAGGGAAGGGTTGAGTCACTCAACTGAACGGTAGTGGATTTAAAAACACAAAATTTGTGTCTGAAATTTGTGTTCAGATTTGTGTCTGAAATTTGTGTTCGGATTTGTGTTCGGATTTGTGTCTCGATTTGTGTCTGAAATTAGTGTAAATTTTCATCCCTAATTCATTTGTGTTCATTTGTGTCTGACACAAATTTTGTGTTTTTAAATCCACCACCGAAAACAGTAATCAAATTGGTCCTCGTAAAAATTTATTTATTTTTATCAAGACAATTCAAGCCATAAACAGTGTCAATTAAACTTGGTAAGTTAAAAATTCTAGAATTATTTATATTTTATTTATAAAATTCAAGCTTGATTCAATTTAAAAACATAATTTGCACAATCACAGCGAGAAACAAAAATGATTCAAGCTTTCAATTTTAACTAGGTCAAAAACAACATAAAATAGACATAAAGTATAAGAACATTTTTATTGACTCAAAGACCCGGAATAAATCACAGAATTTCTGACCAGAATATGAGAACAGCGCACAAATTATGGGCTTAACTCCTGAGCCCTGTTATCGACAGGAATAACAAGCAATAAATTGCATGATTGCCGACACACACACAGCTCAAGGAAAGCCACTATTCTGGGTCAGTGAATAACTTCTTAATATGAGACCCGAACTCATTTTTTAATGCGTTTCCGTTTAATATAAGTATTCTTATTGATTGACGAAAGGGAGTACCAAGGTAGTCCAACATATATGCTAGGATATAAACACCAAGTTTAATTATTGAAATAGGTTTTCTATTTCTATAAAAAGTTTAAATGAACCAAGTTCAATTAATTACACATGAATTTAGCGTTTAAATCTACCTTGGTTATCTCTTCTAAATTCAATTCATTCACTCGTAAAAAATTGTAATTAATTTTGTTTTTGCGAAATCCAGGATAGGTTTGGAAATATTTAAGTGGTTTTTTTTATCCAGGGAATATTCAAGAATATCAAAATTAAACATGCAAATTTTTCAATTGGCTAAGATCATAAACTTGCTAGATCAAAGAATATTTCACGAATGAATAAATGAATTGTACTAGATATAATGTGAGATTCCAGAATAGTTGCATGAACATCAAGATATGTTATCTAGTCTAAATATAGAGTAAAATAAACATATTTTTCCTTGAGCATGCAATAAATGTTCATGAAGTAACTGGTAAAACTGCCTTTTAACTTGTCAATTATCGCTAATTAATACATCAACTTGCTAATCCAAAAAAAATCTATGCTTATTATAGTTATTTAATTCAATATTTCCTCTTGTGATGACCAAGGGGGTAAAATATTTTTCACCTTGAACTTTTATTTTTATTTATTTATTAATTTGTTTATTGATTTTATTTTTCAAGAAAAATGTCCAAGTTCTCTCATCGGAATATTTTCGGTCAGATCACCCTGAGCGATGTAGCTCGGGCATTAATTATTTGGTACTGAAGAATGCTCAAGAAACCAAGGGAAAATTATAAGGGAATTTCATTTATTCTTTCTAATTTGAAATCAACAAGTCTAATTTTAGTAAATTGATTGCTGCTTTCCACGAACAATTGAAAATAATCGAGGCAAATTTTCTCAAATTAATTAATACTCATTTCCTTTTTCCTGATTGTATTTAAGATAAATTCATTTCAATTATTTTGAAAATTTTCATTAAAACCTTTTTTCAATCTTCTGTTAAAAATTATTTCTAATGGAAAAAGTTATTCATTACTTTTCTGATGAGTATTGGAATGAGCTAGGTGATCCTAGAGTTAACGATTGGCCCCTTATCTATGGCGGACTCTGGCGAGTCTTGGTTATTGTTTCGTTTTACTTGGTATTAGTCAAGATTATACTGCCCAAGTACATGGAGAACAGGTATGTTTTTCTATAAAATTAAGGTTGTGCTTGCTCAAAAATATTATTAAAATCAAAATCACTTATTTATTTGAACATGTAAATTCTAGACCTCCTTACAAATTGACAAAGACTCTTATGGTGTATAATACGTTCATGATGATCTCCAATTCATATTTCTTTTGCATTGTCCTGGCTAATATGGATTACGGAAGAATACTCCAGGAATTCACTTTCCCGAGTCGTGATGACCGCTCACCACAAACTATGTGGATATTAAACATAAGTGAATTCATTTTAACATTTACATTGTGAATGATTATTGAACAAGAAACTTTTCAAAATAATTCTAGTCTGGTGGATAGCTATCACCCGGCTAATTGACCTCTTGGACACGGTATTCTTTGTGCTGCGCAAGAATGACAGACAGGTGACTGTCCTCCATCTGTACCACCACAGTGTCGTTCCAATCCTCGCCTGGTTTGTCATCAAAATCAACGCAATGGTCCCCGGATTGCGTCTCTTCTTAATATTGAATACATAGATTCACTCACTTATGTACGGCTATTACGCTTTGGCAGCGTTGGGGCCCTCCTTTAAGAAGTATTTGTGGTGGAAAAAGTACATCACTATTCTTCAGCTAGCACAATTCGCTATTCTAGGAGTTTATGCAGTCATAGCCGTCCCCAGAATGAAGGAATATCCCAAAGAACTACTCCTTCCTTTTGTAGTTCAGCCGCCGATCTTTTTCCTAATGTTTTATAACTTTTATCGACAAACGTATGAAAATTCAAAACAAAAGACTAAATGATTATAAATTCGGTGCTGTGCGTAGGGAAGGGAGGGGGTGTCAACTTGGAACCTTTCCCTCGACACTTTACCATTTACGAAAATGTTTTATCTTGATTAATAAAGATTAAAAATTTTAAATTCAAATTGTTTTTAAACTTTCTTTAAATTTTCATTCAAATGACCAAGTAAAATTTTGTGTCTAATGAACTATAATTGGTTTTAAAAAAAAGTTTCAATTTAAACATGCACAATTTTCCTTTAAATACACTTTATTTATATTTAGTTAATAGGTTCAGGTTAAAAATCTAAAAACAAGGATAAAAGTATATCTTGTTAACTAGTTAGTGAGAGGATTAATTATCGGTTGATTTTCCCAAGATTGATTTAATAAACAAAGAGTGAAGAAATAAATTTCCATTAGGGAAACCTCAGAGTCGTCTGAAGGAAAGGAAGAGTTAGTCTTCGGAAAAATTATTTATTTCATTAATCAATATCCCAGTTATTGATCAAACAAAATTTGCTTGATAAAAAAGTGAGTGAAACCAAGTTTCAAATAAACAAGAACCAAAACAAACACAAAAATCTTATGCATTTTTGAACATTTTTATTGGTAATTAATAATTATATCTACAATAATTAGCTAGTACATTAATTTTGGTATTTAAATAACTGGATTAGAATAGTTTACAACAGATTTAAAAACTAATAGACCATGGCCAAATCACCGGAATAATATTGATAGATCACTTTCATTAGAATTATTACTGTCGCCGGTGAAGTCATTGCCAACATCCCATACACCCACTCCTCTAATGGAGTTCCGATTTTATGGTTAATGTCACCGCATTTAATCATTTTCTTTTGGACAGTTTCCCTTGGTGCTTTCTTCAGGTCATAAGCCTGGCCCATTTTGGCCCAAAGATCTATCAGAGCAGTTGCTGGGTTGAACGCCTCTTTGATTCCATATTCACTTGCTGAATAGTCCCTATATTTGATAAATATAAACTTGGTTTAGTTATTTACAATTTAAAAATAATTTAAATTACCAAGGAAACGAATGGTGGTAATTATGAAAGCCTTCTCCGCCTATCATATGCCTTATATAAGTTTCAGCCGGTGCTATAAACTTGTCGTATGGCTGAAATTTATCAAGATAAATTTAATGAAAATAAACATATCAAGACCATATGTCATACCCTTATTCCCCACAAATGTGCTGCGCTGTTGACAAACCAGGTCATATTCAATGTCCAAACGTAGGGGTAGATTACACCCAAAAAGAATGAGTTCCACAGACTCTCTCCCCACAGATAATAGGGAACAGCTGTTGGAAGGATTACCCCAAAGACAGCGCCCAATGGAATGAAATACTTGTACTGAAACTGAACCACAGGATCGTTGTTTAAATCATCCATGAATACAGTCTTTCCCCCCTCAGCCACATCCGGCAACTTTTTGCAGAGAAGCCAACCCACGTGTGAGAAGAAGAAGCCTCTGTTGGCGTTGTGGGGGTCGGCGTCCGTTTCCGAGTACTTGTGGTGGACTCTATGGTCTCGACTCCAGGCGTATATACTTTTCTGAAGACAAATGGTTTGACAAATGGCCAGAAATATCTGAAGCGGGAGTTTCGCTTTGAATGAGCGGTGTGTCCACATTCTATGGATTCCGCACTGGAATATTAAAACCAAATTAATTAAACAAAATAAATTGACCATTGAATAATAAAAACTTTACATTTTTACCAAGATCAAGCTTTGAATTTGAACTGTACTCACATTCAATCCCATGACTCCAATGATATACATGAGAATCGTGTGGACTATTGTCGTATACTTTGCATCCGTGACTCCGAGATATACCGCATAAAGAGATCCCAAGTGAACCAAAGCCATGTATATGACGGCCACCCAAACCAACTCAGTCTTGGTATCAGCTAGCACAATCTTCTTGTTGATCCCGTCAACTATCTCGTCCGTTTCGTTGGGCCAATCATGTACTTGGTCCTTTTCTTCTTTGATAATCTTTGTTGAAGTTCTCGCAGCCCTTAGAAATCAAATGAATAAAATATTATTTT
Source organism: Punctoribates punctum (assembly GCA_034698165.1). Lineage (NCBI taxonomy): Eukaryota > Metazoa > Arthropoda > Arachnida > Sarcoptiformes > Punctoribatidae > Punctoribates > Punctoribates punctum. The sequence goes on along the minus strand of JAQGBD010000561.1, from coordinate 6,309 downwards.
TTCAAATAATAAACTTACATGTTCATAGTTCAAAACACCAATTGTATAATACTGAGTGCACTGCTATGACTTATATATAATTTGATCAAGGAAAATTTTGCCAAATAACAAATTTATTCCAGCTAATTTGCCATCGAAAGATATATAATTAACTACACAATGAATGTCGGCAAATTTACCAGGAATAGTTTAAAATAGTATGAAATCACGCGAAAATGATAATCCAGGACAAATTACCCTTATTAAGTTATCCTTACTCAATTAACTCTTTAAAATTTAATGAACTCTTACGATATCAAATTGAAGTGTTTGTCTGTACAAGGGCGTATTTTTCTGAGACCTTCAAATGCAATCAAAACGGGAAAATCAGACCAAGGTCAGCTAATCCAAAAATTATTCTTATCTTACCTTGCATTCTTTGCAGGGGGTGTCGTCGGATAGGAGGTGTACCACCAGATGAAAATATTGTGGGTATTTCGCTTTCCCCGCCTTTGGCCACCTCTGAGCAAGATCATTTTTTTTCATTGAAGTTACTAAATGATGAAATTTGAATAAATGTTTTGACTTTGAAACGACCTAGCTTCTATTTCTAGTCTTTACGTAAGTATGCCTGGGAAAACACGAAAATACCTCACTTTGAACTTGAAATTTATTTTTTTACCATGCAAGATTTTATACCCGGACTGACCAAAGGAGAGTTAATCAAAAAAAGCTTTTATTAACTAGGATAGAAATTCATATTTGATGTTAAGCTTATTTTATTCTTGGATTTTCTTGTGTTATTCATTTGTAAAACCAATTTATTATGTTCTAGCTAATTATTTGTTCTTAATCAATGTTTTTCTGTTCTAAAATAGCCTTGGTCAGATAATGTACGTTATTTAATCAATTGGACAATTAGTTGCCAAGAACATAAACATCGTAGGGGCTTTTCCATGGTCAATGCTTTCTGATTGAAAAAAAATTACCAAGAACAAATTGAAAATTAATGTTTTCAAAAATTTTATTTAATTTGTCCGAATATTTCAATCATTTAACTTTATTAAAATGATCTTGTACATTGATAAAGAAAATAAAATGCAAAAAGTTTGCTAGGTTAACTCTTCTGCTCAAATAATCTAACAAGAATTAATCTATTAATTGACCATGTTCAAATAGGAATTGTAAATCTATAAACGACTTTCAATAGAAAGATGAGTAACATTGGAGAAAAGAATACCAAGGTACCAAACACCCATTCGACAAATGGCGATCCTAATTTATGACCAGGATCACCTGATTTGATCATTTTACTCTTGACAGCTTCCTTGGACGCTTTCTTCAGGTCATAAGCCAGGCCCATTTTAGCGAACAGATCAATAAGAGCAGTGGCCGGGTTGAACGCCTCCTTGAAACCATATTCACTTGCTGAATAGTCCCTAGGTTATAACAATAATGTTAGCTTGCTCAAAAATTAATTCATTTATCAAATAATTACCATGCAAAAGCGTGATGAAAATTATGAAAGCCTTCGCCTCCCAATATATGCCTGGATATCATGTGAACTTCAACCGGATTAATATTCTTGTCATACGGCTAAAATTCACCAAGATAATTTGATATAAATTAATAATTTTGTTTCCGATGATGAGTATTTTAAAAGTTACCTTGGTGCCCCAGGAATGAGCCATACTGGCCCCGGACAGGATTGCGTTCACGACCCAAACCCAACGGTAGAGAACGCATAGAAAGAAGGCGTTCCACAGACTCTCTCCCCACAGATAATAAGGAATTACTGTTGGAATAATACCCCAGAATAAAAGGGTCAAGGGCAGGTAATACTTGTGGTGCAATTGGACCAATGGGTCTGTCTTTAAATCATCCAGGTAAATAATTTTATACTTCTTTTTGACCTCCGGGTGCTTTTGCGTGAAAGTCCAACCCCAGTGAGAGTAGAATAAGCCTCTGTTGATGTTGTGGGGGTCGGCCTCCGTGTCCGAGTATTTGTGGTGGACCCTATGGTCACGACAGGCAATGTAGAGGTCGTCCACAAAGACAATCGTATGACAAATGGCCAGAAATATCTTCAGCGGGAGTTTCGCTTTGTATGAACGGTGGGCCCACAGTCTATGGGCGCCCGCCTGCGGTATTCAAACTAAACTTAAACAATTAATAACAAAAGCGGGCCCACACATATTCTGGGATCTGCAGCACAGTCTTAAAATTAAGCTAGATAATTTCAATCTCAATGTTTATTCAATAATTTGAAAATTGATCCTGGTTAATTTATTATTCTGTTTTGAAAGGGACTGACCATAAATCCCACGAGCGATAGGAGTCCCACAAATGTCGCGAAGAAAACTGTGCCATACTTGGCGTCTGTGACCCCGAGCACACCTCCATAGACACCCCCGATGTGGAAGAGGGCGAAAGCGATAAGTCTATACCAAATGATTCTCAATTTAACCTGGCTCGTTTTCGTGGAGCCATCAGGTGTTGAGTCAATTTCTTCTATGGTTTGAGTCGTCCCTTCCCTAAGAAAATAAACTGAGCAAGTTAATATTTTGATTGACACTTACCTGTGCATGTTCATTTAGAGAAATGGATGAACATTTGTTTGTTATCCCTTTATAAAAGTTTATTATCTAGCTTCTTTTTCCTAATAGCAATTATAAGTTAAACAGAACAAGGTAAATTAACAATTTTTGATAAGCAATAACAATTATTATGCCGTAGCCGTGATGTCATCTCGGTAAAAACCATTTTTTAAATTAATTATATCGAGGACTTTAACTCATTCTTTATCTGCGGGATAAATGAACCTGCTAGATTCTCATGTGATAACTTCTAATAAAAGATATGTGATTTTCCTCCATGGTCATTGAGACAGACGCAACAACTTTTAAAATGGAAAATTTTACCATGCATATGTACAATGATATTACGGCTGAGGATAACTTTTTTCTTGAATTCGATTAGACCATTGATTGATTAATAGCAAGGTAATTTGTACCCAGAATTAAGCATTTCACTTTCACGAACGAAACCATTATTAATTAACATCCAGTTGATTCATTTTCCATTGAATTCTACCCTTATTTAAATAATTTGTCTAGGTAATTAACAGATACAACAAAGAGGGACTCACTTAAAAATATAAGCATGATAAAAACCAAATCTCAATAAGGTATTGTGAGCCAAAATTGTCCTGGCTTATGACTTAAAGAATTAATATACAAAATTGATAAAACAGGACCTTGTTATTCTCATTTATTAATAGATCGATTTAAGCGTTTTCTTTCAAATTCCGCCATTAACACCATTATTATCCAGGGTATTTATATCGAATAACCAGATATTTTCCAAATTGTCTGAAGACAATTACCATGATCATACGAATTTTAATTATACAAGTTTTCAACTTTCTCTTATTTAGCAATTTATTTTGTTGTCAGTGTCAAGGTACATATTTACACAAATTGTACTTGGTTGTCCTTTACTAATTGACGAATTTCATGTTCTACCTTGCTTGTCACTGAGGTTGACAAGTTCAATTTATTTAATGTTTAAAAGTTAATTTATCTTTGATAATAATTCATGTAATTCATGTTCTAATGTGAAAAAATGAACATGTCAAGTTTTAAGTTTAACTTAATTAAGCCTAATTAAGAATTGCAAGGAAATTAAACAAGGTAATAAATTAATTTAATTGTTTTATAACATTTAACATTGATTTGCATTGTTTCAAAACTTTTAACAATGAACATGCTAATTTTATACATCGAATAGACATTTAATTTCATAGACAGTAGTAGGTAGATGTTTGGTTCTTGGTTTTTCTTTGTTTTAAAGTCCTTCATCACCTTGCTGACGAATTCAATTTACGTAATGGAAAATCAGTGATTAAAACTAAATCTTTCCTTGATGAAAAGTGATATAATAGACAATGAAAGGATAATTTCATTAAAATTCGCCCTGGCAAATAGTGAACATGTAAGTTTTAAGAAGAATTGTAAGGAATAATTTTACAAGTTTCAAATTTTATATTAGGGAAGACTCAACTATCAAGATAATAGAAGAAAATGGCCCAGTCGTGGAAACCTCCCCGATTAAGACCCCGTATAAATTAGAGCTCGTTTGGCGTAACATCATTTTGATGGCTGTCCTCCACATCGGAGCCGTCTATGGAGTGGTTCTCGCGATCACTGACGCAATGTATTTGACTCTTATTTATACAATTTTGGTCGCAATGGGCAGTGGTTTCGGTATTCTCGTGAGTAAAACATAAATAATTGATCTAGAACAGTTTTAAGTAATATTTCATGAATCTAAGTGCGGAGCCCATAGACTGTGGACACACCGTTCATACAAAGCAAAACTCCCGCTACAGATATTTCTGGTCATTTGTCAAACGATAGCTCTTCAGAACGATATCTACGAATGGAGTCGAGATCATAGAGTCCATCACAAGTACTCGGAAACGGACGCCGACCCCCACAACGCCAAAAGGGGTTTCTTCTTCGCACACGTGGGTTGGCTTCTCTGCAAAAAGCACCCGGATGTCAAAGAAAAGGGTAAAACAATATTTATGGATGACTTGAAAGCGGATCCATTGGTGCAGTTTCAGCGCAAGTATTACATTCCCTTGGTCATTCTGTTCTGGGGCTTAATTCCAACAGTGATTCCCTATTATCTGTGGGGAGAGAGTCTGTGGAACTCATTCTTCATTTGCGTTATCTATCGCTACGTTTGGCTTTTGAACACAACCTGGTGTGTCAACAGTGTGGCACATATGTGGGGAACAAAGGTATGCTCTTGTAACTTTATACGTGATGAGTTAAAATGTCCCTTGATCAATTTTCAGCCGTACGACAAAAACATAGCTCCGGTTGAATGTTATGCGAGACATATGATTAGTGGAGAGGGCTTTCATAATTACCATCACACTTTTCCTTGGTAAAATATAACATAGAAATTCTATGTGATGCTTCAGTGATGCCCAAGCACCTCCAATCAGGGGGTTCGGAGGGGGTATTTTGGCCATAAGTCCACCCCCTTTGGGCATCACTGCTCAGAATAAACATAGTCTTATTATTATTGGTTTTTCTCTTACCTAGGGACTATTCAGCAAGTGAATTTGGAAGCAAAGAGGCTTATAACCTAGCTACAGCGTTTATTGATATGTGCGCAAAAATGGGCCTGGCTTATGACCTGAAGAAAGTGTCCAAGCAAACTGTCAAGAACAAAATGCTCAAATCCGGAGATATCAACCATGAAATAGGGTCTCCATTGAAGGAGTGGGTGTTTGGCTTTTCGGCTGCCCTATCGCCATTCACCTTGCTCATTTTATTTAAAATGATCAACGATCTTTATGCAGCAAATTTTACCTATGTCAATTAATTTTACTTTATTTCAATTTGCAACATCTAAAATGATTTGACCAAGATAATATCAATAAATATGTACACAATACCTCGTATAATTATGTTGAGAGTACTTTCCAGCTATATTTTGATCTGATCGAGGCAATTCTGTAAAACAAACACATCTTGTTATATTCTAATAAGTCAATTATCCAGGGCATGTCTTTTCTTGTAAGTATGATCTAGAACAAAATTTTAAACTAGTTTAAATGAATTTGATTTTAAATCCGAGTCGGGAGCAGACAGATAGGCAGACAGAGTGTGGACACACCGTTCATAGAGAACTCCCGCTACAGATATTTCTGGCCAATTGTCAAACGATGGCTCTTCTTAAAGATGGTAACCAAGAGCATCACCTCTTCTTTCTTAGGGTTAGACTTTCAGAGACGTCAATAATAGTCAGACTCATAGGAGGAAGCGGTGAAGACCTTGGTGATCATCACAGGCATAAACAATAATAATAATAAGGGACAGGGCGATTTTAAATAATGACCAAGGCAACTTATATTAATTAACTTATAAATAAAATTAATTCACTTTTTATTCGAATAAATAGTTTTATTTATTTTAAAAGAATTCAAATTAATTAACAATTGATGTCAGAAATAGTACCTAGGACAAATATTGCCCTCTTCAACCTGGGTATATCTCTTTTGAAGTAAAATCAACATGGTAATCATTCAATTTTCCCCTTAAAGTTATTATTGATTTCTGAATTTTCATCAATAATGGTATCATTTGATCTCTGATTCCGACGATATTTGTTTGATTTCGGTTTCAGTAAATATGAATTTATAAAGAAATTCATGAAAAGTATTAGGAATAGAGTGTAGAGGGAAAGACCACTCACTGCCACAGAAGGGGAGACATCGCAGGGAACTCCTGACCTCTTAAACCCAATTATAGT